>CAUYLG010008687.1:0-82758 GCA_963573385.1 Cacajao melanocephalus
AAGCTCTTGTAAAGCAGGCCTGGTGGTGATGAAATCTCTGAGTTCTTGCTTGTTCTCAAAAAATTTTATTTTTCCTTCACTGAGGAAGCTTAGTTTGGCTGGATATGAAATTCTGGGTTGAAAGTTCTTTTCTTTAAGGATGTTGAATGTTGTCCCCCACTCTCTTCTGGCTTGTAGGATTTCTGCTGAGAGATCTGCTGTGAGTCTGATGGGCTTCCCTTTGTGGGTAACACGACCCTTCCTTCTGGCTGCCCTTAGCATTTTCTCCTTCATTTCAACCCTGGTGAATCTGACGATTATGTGCCTTGGGTTGCTCTTCTTGAGGAATATCTTTGTGGTGTTCTCTGTGTTTCCTAGACTTGAATATTGGCCTGCCTTGCTAGGTTGGGGAAGTTTTCCTGGAGAATTTCCTGAAGAGTATTTTCCAGCTTGGATTCATTCTCTTCGTCACATTCAGGGACACCTATCAAACGTAGATTAGGTCTTTTCACGTAGTCCCATATTTCTTGGAGACTTCGTTCATTCCTTTTTACCCTTTTTTCTTTAATCTTGCCTTCTTGTTTTATTTCATTGAGTTGATCTTCGACCTCTGATATCCTCTCTTCTCCTTGGTCAATTCGGCTGTTGAAACTTGTGCATGCTTCGTGAAGTTCTCGTGTTGTGTTTTTCAGCTCCCTCAATTCATTTATATTCCTCTCTAAGTTATCCATTCTCATTAGCATTTCATTAAATCTTCTTTCAAGGTTCTTAGTTTCTTTGCATTGGGTTAGTACATGTTCTTTTAGGTCACAGAAGTTTCTTATTATCCACCTTCTGAAGCCTGATTCTGTCAGTTCGTCGCACTCATTCTCTGTCAGGCCTTGTTCTCTTGCTGATGATGAGCTGCGATCCCCTGTAGGAGGAGAGGCATTCTGATTTCGGGTGTTCTCAGCCTTTTTGCACAGGTTTCTTCCCATTTTTGTGGATTTATCCACCTGTCGTCTTTGTAATTGCCGACTTTCAGATTGGGTCTGAGTGGACGTCCGGCTTGTTGGTGATGAAGTTTTTTCTGTTTCTTAGTTTTCCTTTGGCAGATGCCCGTTCCCCACAGAGCTAGGCCTTCCTGGGTTCAGCTGTGCTTACTGTGAAACTCTCAGTCCTCAGCGCTTCCAATTGCTATTCTTGTGGGGATGGGACCAGCCGAGCCCGACTCAAAGGGCACCCAGTCGCGTATACTCCGCACTGAGAAGCGCCGCGCCATGCTGGGGCGCCTGCAAAACAGCTGCGCTGGCCAAAAGAGTCACGCTGGTGACCTGGGTGGCTCCTCCGTTGGGTAGCTCCCAGTTTGTGGGCAACAGAAATTCGTCTGAAATTGCAGTGTCCACATGCTCTCTGCACTTTCATTGGGAGCTACAATCCTGAGCTGTTGTTAATCAGCCATCTTGGATCTCTCTGCCTGGTGATGAAGTTTTTTCTGTTTCTTAGTTTTCCTTTGGCGGACACCCCTTCCCCACAGAGCTGGACCTTCCTGGTTCGGCTGTGCTTGCTGTGAAACTCTCAGTCCTCAGTGTTTCCAATTGCTGTTCTCCTTGTGGGGATGGGACCAGCCGAGCCCGACTCAAAGGGCACCCCGTCCTGTATACTCCGCACCGAGAAGCGCCATGCCGGGCGCCAGCAAAACAGCCGTGCCAGCCAAAAAAGTCACGCTGGTGACCCATGTGGCTTCTCCATTGGGAATCTCCCGGTCTGTGGGCAACAAAAATTCGTCTGAAAGTGCAGCGTCCACTCGCTGTCTGCGGTTTCACTGGGAGCTACCATCCTGAGCTGTTGTTAATCGGCCATCTTGGATCTCTCTCTCCCAAGTCTTACTTTCTTTATACACTCTGTATATAGAATTGTTTTTCTTATATCTTGTAGTTTTAATTATATACATACTAACTACAATTTTAACTCCTAGCAACCCTAATATCTAGTGAAAAACCTACGAAGTGAGTAATTTTAATCTTATATACCAGTATTTGTAGATGAAACCCATTTCATAATTTTTTGAAAGATATTCATTATTTTTTTGTTTGTTAACAGATTGAAGTATATTTAGCCTTTCTATTTAAATGACTCACACATTGTATGATTATCTAATGCTTAATTTACATGACATGACTTTAAGTTGCTGAAAAAGATTTTAAAACTATGAAAAGTTCATTTATAAACTTTTATTGCATTTATATTTATATTACTTATTCTTTCTTTTTAATTTAATTTAATTTTTATTTCTTTTTTCCTTCAAAGGACATGTTTATTAATTCTTATCAATTATGCTTGAACAGTTTATTAAACAAGGATAGGCCATTTAGAGGTTAGGAATTGGTTGAACTATTGTTTTAGTCGTAAACTCATGTCCTCCTTTGCTTTCCTTCTCTGTTTAACTTTTCTTCCTTTTCTTCCCTGGTTAGAGTATGGGACATTTGACCCACAACATTAATTAGATCATGAGTTTGACAGGTAGTCCAACTGGGGTATTGTCTCTTTAATATAATTATCAACTCTTATCTGATTTGTTTATAAAGTTTGAGTTAAGGAGTATCATTTTGGTGGTTAGCATCTTTCTTCTTTTAGGCTTGAATATTGTTTAAACACTTTTTCAACTGTCTCATAGTGTGATATTACAGGCTCAAGATTCTGTTGGTATTACTGTATTTTGTTCCACCCAACCATTCTTTAGAGAACTAGGGAATAGTATGTAGCAAAGTTTTGGCAGTATTGTAGACCAATTCACAATCTGCTTTCAAAAATTTGTGGAAGTCTAAATCCTTTAGTGTCTAAAGGATTTCTCCAATCTACATTTGCTATCTAATGTTTGGTTTTACTTTCTGACACTAATATTTGAGCCAATTGATATGAATCAGAAAATCAGGATCATAAATTCAAATGTTTGATTTTAATTTTCTAGGGAGTTTAATAGGGTCCTGAAAAGAATCATTAAAACCTTTAATTATGCCTTTAAGTTCAACTTTTGACTACCATTGATAAACCTATGCAGATTCTCCTCTACTGAACACAGGGTGTTCCCAAAATGGAGCCAAAACAGCAGAAGAAGGAGGATGAGGAGGAGGAGGAGGAAGGGGAGCTAAGTCTGGACAAGGAGGTTTTGACAAAAGACAAAGAGGAACTGAAGGACAAGGAGAAATTTTGGCAGTCTTTTTCAATTCAGAAGTTATTGTAGAAAAGTTTTTGTTTTTCTCTTGCAAAGAAATGACTGTATCAGAGTCTTTTTTAGAAGCTTCTAAGTACCGTTGAAAATAGCTCTCCTTTTGGCATGAAGTACAAAAAAAAAAAAAAAGAAAGAAAGAAAAGAAAACATACACACACATGCACACACACACAGAGAGAGAGAAAAAATAGCTTTCCCAGTGATTTTGTTTTTACTTTAGAGCTGGCTTTTTCTGAGTATGTCATTATCATCTATTAATAGCTGAGGAAATTGAGGCACAGAAAAGGTAAACAATCACTCACACTTACTAAGCACCTCTTACACCAGGCACTGTCCATAGCACTTTACAAAACAGGGAAAGAAGCTTAGAGATGGAGAAGAAGCAAACTAGAAATAATTAGAGAAAGATAGCATGATGAAACTCACCATGAGGCTGGCGCAAGGTGTGGTGAAAAGAAGTGTACAATAGAGGGAGAAAATGATTAGTTAGGGAGCAAATCACACTGAATGAGTATTGGATTTGGGTAGGAATTCAGTACTGGTCCTGCTACTAACTCAGCATATTTAGACAGACTATTAGAAGTTAAGAATGTGGTTTCTGGAGTCCAGCTGCCCAGGTTTGAAATTTTCTTCTTTAGCACCTTTAAGAAGATACATGGCCTCTTTGTGCCTCAGTTTACTCAGCAGTAGAAGAGATAGTATTATCTCCCTCATAGGATTGTTAAGAAGATAAGAGTTAATGGCCATTTCTATTAGTAGCAATTTAGCTTGTTGCAGACTAACTCTCCTGCTAAGAACAAATAAAAACACTGCAAAATGTTTTTAGAAATACATGACTGAAGGTATTGAAGAGCTACCTAGGCAACAAAGACATTAGAAGTCAAGATCCTAGAATGAAAGAATGCACAGAGAGAGGTAAGATGTTTGGCAACTATTTTTTTTCTTTTATTTTTATTTATTTACATATTTTTAGTTTTTTACTTTCATCTTTCTTTCCTAGTACTAATTATTATTGACTAAGAGATTGAGAAAGTGTACAGAGCTGCTTGCAGTGATATAGAACTATGTGAAGAAAAACTGCACTTCAGGGCCTATCAAATAGGAGAGATCCTAATATATACTACAGTTTTCCAGTTGGGATTCCCAGAGGTCTACACCTTAGGGTTGTAAATATACAAACCATTATAAAAACGGACTCCTTGGTTCAAATCAGCTCAGTCCCTCCTTTTATTAAAGTGACCTGACTCTACTGAAACTGTCTGAAAAGGGAAGAAAGAAAAGTCAGTAAAGGGTATATCTAGAAGTTGGTTACTATGATGGTAACTTGTGACCTTGCTGTAGTTTAAATGTCCCTCCAAAATTCATGATAAAACTTGATTCCCAATACAAAAGTATTAAAAGAGGGACCTTTAAGAAATGATTAGGCCATGAAGGCTCCACCCTCATGGATGGTATTAATACCCTTATAAAAGGGCTTGAGGGGATGAGTTCACGCCCTTTGTGCCGCTTCTGCCATGTGAGAATGCAGCAAAGAAGTGTTAGGAAGCAGAAAACAAGATCTTATCAGACACTAAATCTGCTGGCACCTTGATCTTGGAATTCCCAGCCTCCACAACTGTAAGATATAGATTTATATTATTTATCAATTATTCAGTCTGTGTTTTTTTTTTTCTTTTTTGAGATGAAGTCTTGCTCTGCTGCCCAGATTGGAGTGCAGTGGCACAATCTTGGCTCATTGCAACCTCTACCTCCCAGATTGAAGCAATTCTCCTTCCTCAGCCTCCTGAGTAGCTGGAGTTACAGTTGTCCATTACCACACTTGGCTAACTTTTGTATTTTTAGTGGAGTTGGGGTTTCATGTTGGCCAGGCTGGTCTTGAACTCCTGACCTCAAGTACTCCTCTTGCCTTGGCCTCCCAAAGTGCTGTGATTACCAGAGTGAGCCACTGCACCCAGCCAGTCTTTGGTATTTTGTTATAGCAGCAGGAACAGATGAAAAGAGTTCCCAACATTGCTGGAGACCCTCTGAAAAACCATGTAAAACATATCTTAGAATAGAATTGTCCTACTGGAAGATGGAAAGACTGGGGCATTCTTTCACTAATGCCTGCTTTCCATTCAGTTGAAGGTTAACTCTCCGACATCCCTAGGTTCCACTTGCTCATGGCTGAGTGGCCTTTTGCACCTTTGGAGAAATCAGAGCATAGAGATGGGCATGTGCTTGCTGTAGCACACTGTAAAAGCTACATGGAGCTGTCCACCATGGCTGCGCTGAAGTTAGTAATGTGAAGGAGATGTGATACAGTGTATCAGAAGCCTCCTCTACATATAGAACACAGGTACAGGTCTAACATGCATGTGATTGAAGTCCTAGGAGGACAAGATAGTGGATTAGAGAAAAAAAGAGAAGAGGAGAAGAAAGATTGCAGAAGCAATATCAAAATAGGTTATAGCCACAAATTTTCTATTAATAAAGTCCTTCACAGGACAAGAAAAAGCAATCCTAAAATTCAGGTAGCAAAAAAATGAGCCCATGATGCAATATACTAAGCAAACAGAACAAATCTGTAAGTATCACATTATCCAGTTGATATGGTTTTGCTCTGTGTCCCCACCCAAATCTCATCTTGAATTGTAATCCCCATGTGTCAAGGGAAGGGCCTGCTGGGAGGTGATTGAATCATGGGGGCAGACTTCCCCATCACTGTTCTGGTGATATTGAGTGAGTTCTCATGAGAACTGATGGTTTAAAAGTGTGGCTTTCTGCTCTCTCTCTCTCTCTCTCTCTCTCTCTCTCTCTCTCTCTCCTGCTGCCTTGCAAAGAAAGTGTTTGCTTCTCCTTTGCCCTCTGCCATGATTGTAAGTTTCCTGAGGCCTCCCCAGCCATGCAGAACTGTGAGTCAATTAAACCTCTTTTCTTCATAAATTACCCAGTCTCCGATAGTTCTTTATAGCAGTGTCAAAATGGACTAATATGGAAAATTGCTACCAGGAGTGGGATATTGCTATAAAGATATCTGAAAAGATGGAAGCAACTTTGGAACTGGGAAACGGCCAGAGGTTGGAACAGTTTGGAGGGCTCAGAAGAAGACAGGAAGATATGGGAAAGTTTGGAACCTCCTAAAGACTTGTTGAATGGATTTGATCAAAATGCTGATAGTGATATGGACAATGAAGTCCAGGCTAAGGAGTTCTCAGACAAAGATGAGAAACTTATTGGAAACTGGAGAAAGGATCACTCTTGCTATGCATTAGCAAAGAGACTAGCAACATTTTACCCCATCCTAGAGACCTGTGGAACTTTGAAGTTGAGAGAGATAATTTAGGGTATCTGGTGGAAGGAATTTCTAAGCAGCAAAGCAGGTAGAAGGAATTTCTAAGCAGCAAAGCATTCAAGAGGTGACCTGGCTTTTTCTGAAAGCATACAGTCCATATGTGTTCACAAAGACGTGAAATTTAAACTTATGTTTAAAAGGGAAGCAGGGTGTAAAAGTTTTGAAAATTTGAAGACTGACCGTGTAGTAGAAAATAAAAAAACATTTTCTGGGGAGAAACACAGCTGTGTCCTGCAGAAATTTGCATAAGTAAAGAGAAGCTGAATGTTAATCACCAAGACAATGGGGAAAATGTCTCTAGGGCATTTCAGTAATCTTCAAGGCACACCTCCCATCACAGACCTAGAGCACTAGGAGGCAAAAATGGTTTCATGCTAGGCCCAAGGCCTGGCTTCTCTGTGCAGCCTTAGGACATGACGCCTGTGTCCCAGTCACTCCAGGTCCAGCCATGGCTTAAAAGGGGCCAAGGTACAACTTGAGTCATTGTTTCAGAGGGTGATAGCCCCAAGCCTTGGCAGCTTCCACGTGGTACTGGGCCTGCGAGTGAACAGAAGACAAGAGTTGAAGTTTGGGAGCCTCTGCCTAGATTTCAGAGGATGTATGGAAATGCCTGGATGTCCAGGCAGAAGTCTGCTGCAGGGGTGGAGCCCTCATGGAGAGCCTCTGCTACAGCAATGCAGAGGGGAAATGTGGGATTGGAGCCCCTATACAGATTCCCCACTAGGGCATGGCCTAGTGGAGCTGTGAGAAGAGGGCCACCATCCTCAGACCCCAAAATGTTAGATCCAGTGACAGCTTGCACTGTGTGCCTGGAAAAGCCACAGGTGATCAACACCAGCCTGTGAAAGCAGTTGCAGGGGGTGTACCCTGCAGAGCCACAGGGGCAGATCTTCCCATGCCTTGGGAGACCACCTCTTGAAGCAGTGTGCCCTGGATGTAAGACATGGAGTCAAAGGAGATTCTTTGGAGCCTTAAGATTTAATTGCTGCCCTGTTGGGTTTTGGGCTTGCTAGGGCTTATTGCTCCTTTGTTTTAGCCAATTTTTCCCATTTAAAATGGGAACATCTATCCAATGCCTGTACTCCCATTGTATCATGAAAGTAACTAACTTGCTTTTGATTTTACATGCTCATAGTGGAAAGGGACTTGCCTTGTCTCAGATGAGACTTTGGATTTGGGTTTTTGGGTTAATACTGGAATGAGGTAAGACTTCGGGGGACTGTTGGGAAGGCATGATTGTGTTCGAAATGTGAGAAGGCCATGAGATTTAGGAGGCACCAGGGGCAAAATGAAATAGGTTGTCTCTGTGTCCCCATCCAAATCTCATCTTGAATTGTAATCCCCATGTGTTGAGGGAGGGGCCTCATAGAATCTCATTTAATCATGGGGTTGGACTTCCACCTTGCTGTTCTCATGATAGTGAGTGTGTTCTCATGAGAGTTAATGGTTTAAAAGTATGTAGCTTTCTTAGTGCACACTCTCTCTCTTGCTGCTTTTTGAAGAAGGTTCCTGCTTCTACTTTGCCTTCCACCATGATTGTAAGTTTCCTGAGGCCTCCCCAGCCATGCAGAACTGTGAGTCAATTAACCCTCTTTTCTTTATAAATTACCCAGTCTCTGGTTAGCTCTTTGTAGCAGTGTGAAAACATACAAATACATCAACTTCACACTATACTACAAGGCTGTAGTTACCAAAACAGCATGGTACTGATATAAAAATATAAAGTAGACCAATGGAAAAAAATTGAGAAGCCAGAAATGAAGCCAAATACTTACAGCCAATTCATCTTGGACAGAGCATATAAAAACATAGATTGGGGAAAGGATACTCTATTCAATAAATGATGCTGGAAAAACTGTTAAGCCACATGTAGAAGAAGGAAACTGGATCCTCATCTCTCACCTTATACAAAAATCAACTCAAGAAGGATTAAAGACTTAAATCTAAGACTTGAAATCATAAAAATTCTAGAAGAATTTGGCAAATAATGCATGACTAAGACCTCCAAAGCAAATGCAACAACAACCAAAAAGTAAATAAATGGGACCTTATTAAACTAAAAAGCTCCTGCACAGCAAAAGAAATGATCAGCAGAGACACAGTCACCCCAAAGAGTAGGAGAAAATTTTTGCAAACTATACACTTGACAAAAGACCCACATCCAAAATCTACAAAGAACTCAAACAAATCAGTAATTAAAAAACAAATAATCCCATCAAAAATTGGGAAAAGGACATGAAGAAGAGTGACCAAAAGTAGGCAAAGAACATTTCCCCAAAGAAAATATACAAACAGCCAACAAACATGAAAAAGCATTTAATATCACTGGTTATCAGGAAAATGCAAATTGAAACCACAATGAGATATAACCTTACTCCTGCAAGAATGGCCATAATTAAAAAGTCAAAAAAACAATGGATGTTGGCATAGATGTGCTAAAAGGAAACACTTTTACACTGCTGGTGGGAATGTAAATTAGTATAACTGCTATGGGAAACAGTTTGGAGATTCCTTAAAGAACTGAAAGTAGAACTACCATTCAATCCAGCAATACCACCACTGGGTATCTTCCCAAAGGAAAATAAATCATTATATGAAAAAGACAGACACGTGCATGTTTATAGCAGCATAATGCACAATTGCAAAGATATGGAAACAACCTTACTGTCCATCAGCCAACAAGTGGACAAAGAAAATGTGGTATATATACATCAGGGAATACTATTCAGGCATAAAAAGGAACAAAATAATGTCTTTTGCAGCAACTTGGATGGAGCCAGAAGCCATTATCCTATGTGAAGTAACTCAAGAATAGAAAACCAACTATCATATCTTCTCACTTATAAGTGGG
Source organism: Cacajao melanocephalus (assembly GCA_963573385.1). Classification (NCBI taxonomy): domain Eukaryota; kingdom Metazoa; phylum Chordata; class Mammalia; order Primates; family Pitheciidae; genus Cacajao; species Cacajao melanocephalus. The sequence continues at coordinate 9,376 of CAUYLG010008687.1, forward strand.
AGGTAAGCTATGAGGTCACAAAGGCATAAGAGTGACACACTAGATTTTGGGGACTTGGGGGAAGATTGGGAAGGGGATGAGCAGTAAAAGACTACATCTTGGGTACAGTATACACTGCTCAAGTAATTGCACTAAAATCTCAGAAATCACCTCTAATCAACTTATCCCTGTAACCAAAACCACCTGTAGCCCCAAAACTATTGAAATAACAAACAAACAAAAACTGATAAAAATTCTAAAGCCACAATTCCATAATTTAAAATCTTCCACCAAGGAACTCTAAGCCAAGAGAATACTTTCACAAACTGACTCTGACGTACTCTATATAGGATAGGAGACGCTATCTTTTTTCCTCCAGAATGATAAAAGGATTGGATTTCTTGGTCAATTCTAAAGTCTGGGTCCAGGAAAACAACCACCAACACAGGAATTATTATCAGTTTTAAAATTCTTCTTCTTCTTCTTTGTCTTTAAAGTTATTCCACAGATAGAACATAAAGATCTGCTTCAAAAGCTTCAGAAACCGAAATGTTTTGGCTACATGTTTGCTTTATATATTGCAGTTCCCCCTTTCCATTAGGTGTGTATTTTAATAGTTATATAATAAAGATAAGTAATCTTCTGGCATTTTCATGTTCAAGTTTCCATTCTGGTTTTATGCATTTACCTTCTCTTTGTTACCTTAGAATCTTTCCTTCTTTACAGGTCCCTCAGGTTTTTATTCCAAGTTAGCTGGCCTTAGAGGGAGAGTTTTTTGGTTTTTGTGTTGTTTTGGTTTGTTTTTTTCCTAAGATGGAGTCTTGCTCTGCCATCCAGGCTGGAGGGCAGTGGCCTGATTTTGGCTCACTGCAACATCTGCCTCCCTCCCAAGTAGCTAGGTTTACAGGCATGCGCCACTATGCCCAGCTGAGAGTTTTTACATTTATTCTGTCTCTACCTGACTGGAACTGTGGGCATGGATTAATAGAAAAAGGAAGAATTGGCAAGGACTTTTGCTTCAGACCATGATGAGGTAACAGACTGGATTTGTATTTTCATATTTATTCTTTATTTTTAAGAAAACAACTTTATTGAGGCATTTTCTTCTTACTGATCATGAAATATTTCCTTTTTAGGTGTACAATTTGATGATTAGTAGCTTTTCCAAGTGGTGTAACCATTACCCTGTCAGTTTTAGCACATTTTATGCTCCTAGTAAGATCCCTTGTACCCATTTCCTGTTAATCTCTGTTTCTATCCCACTGGATGACACTACTGTATCTTCTGTCTCTATGGATTTGCCTATTTTGGACATTTTATTTAAATGGAATCATACATAATATGTGGTCTCTTGTTTCTGGTTTCTTCCATGTAGCACAATGTTTTTGAGATTCATCTTGACATATTATATGTCAGTAGTTTGTTTCTTTGTATTGTTGAAGAGTATTTCATTGCATTGATAGACCATGACACTGTTCACTTCTGCTCCTCTTTCATTGGCTAGAACACAAGTCACATGGCCAAACCCAGCTGTAAGGGAAGCTGAGAAATGGAGTCTATATGTCCACAAGAATGGAGCCTATTGTGGTAAGTACAAATGCTATGCATGCAAGTGTGTGTAGAAACTGCAGAGTCTGTGTCGGGCGCAGTGGCTTATGCCTGTAATCTCAGCACTTTGGGAGGGCGAGGTAGGCAGATCTCTTGAGGTCAGGAATTCAAGACCAGCCTGACCACCATGGTAAAACCCTGTCTCCATGAAAAATTAGCCAGGCATGGTGACATGCACCTGTAGTCTCAGCTACTCAGGTGGCTGAGACAGAAGAATCACTTCAACTCCAGAGGCAGAGGTTGCAGTGAGCCAAGATCGTGCCACTGCACTCCAGCGTGGACAACAGAGTAAGATTTTGTCTCAAAAAAAACAAAAAGAAAGAAAAAGAAACTGCAGAGTCTATGTTTGAGTTGTCTTGATGAGCAACGGAGCACACTCAAATTTTAAACAAATCAAAAACTGAACAAAATATATTGAAAGGAGGTATATTACTTTCCTATTGTGACTGTAGCAATTTACCACAAATTTAATGCCTTAAAACAACACAAATGTATTATATCACAGTTCTGAAGAGTCTAAAATGGATCTCACTGGGCTAAAATCAAGGTGTCAGCAGGGCTGAATTCTTCCTTGAAGATCTTGGGGAGAATTTGTTTTCTTGTCTTTTCTAGCTTCTAGAGGCTGGGAAATTGGCTTGTGTATTCCTTGATTTATGGCCTTCATCCATCTTCAAAGCCAGTGACACATCATTCTGACCTTTGCTGTGTCATCACATCTTCTTCTCCCACTCTAATTCTCCTGCTTCCCCTTTTCACCTGTAAGGACCCCTTATCAATACATTAAGCCTGCTTGAATAATCCATGATAACCTCCCCAAGATCCTTAATTTAATTACACAGGCAAAGTCCCTTTTGCCACTTAATATATTCACAGATTCTGGGAATTAGGACATAAACATTTTGTAGTTGGGGAGATGTCATTATTCTGTCTACCACATAAGGATTTCAGACATTGGACAACAGGCAGGATAAAGGGGAACAAATGAGGTGAACCCTACGGTAGGTTCAGTTACTGACAGAAGAGAGTTTCCAAGCCATAGCCCAAGAAATGGGGACTAAAACAGATCGTGATGGTCTCCCTGAATAGAGGAAACAGAGTTGGGAATTCACACAGGGCAAGGTAGCTAGATTTCACTTGGCAGAGTACTGGTGAGGAGAGAGGTTCATGGAAAAGAGAGAACTAAATAGAGAAGAGAGTTTTGAATATTTGCCAAGCTGTCCTTGAAACACTGCTGTGGGAATGTAAAATGATGCAGCTGCTTTGAAAAACAGTCTGGAAGTTCCTAAAATGGTTAACATAGACTTATCATATGACCCAGTAATTCCATGTCCAGGTATGTAGCCAAGAGAAATACAAACACATGTCTACACAGAAACATGTATATAAATATTGACAGCATCATTATTCGTAATGGTCCAAAAGTGAAAACAACCCAACTATCCATCAATTGATGCTAATGAATAGATAAATAAAATATCTTATATCCATATAATGGAATATTATTTGTGAATAAATGGAATAAAGTACAAATATATTTTACAACATGGAGCACCTTGAAAACATCATACTAATTGACAAAAACAGTCACAAATGACCACATATTGCACAATTTCATTTATACAAAATATCCAGAATAGGCAAATCTAATGGTTGCCTATGGCTGAGAAGAAAGGAGAAATGGAGGGGAAGTTTGCTTAGGTGTATGGGATCTCTTTTTGGGAATAATGAGAATATTCTAGAATTGATCATGGTGATAGTTGCCAAATTCTGTCACCATACTAAAGCCATTAAATTATATATTTTAAGCTGATGAAATATATGGTATGTGAATTATATCTCAAAAAAAGTTGTTTTACCAGCCTGGGCAATATAGTCATGATAATAGTGGCAGCCTGTCTAGAGCAGCTGCTGCCATCATGCCAGCTGAAGCAGGGAGACACAGCTGGGCTGCACACTCCATGGAGCCAGCAGGAGTCAGGAACAGGTGGGAGCCCCTCCCCTTCTGAGCTGGTGGGGAGCTCCCTGGATAGCACTGCAGCTGCCCAAATTGTGGCTGTGGACTTGGGCCTCCTGCTCCATGGAGCAGGCAGGACCCCCCCCCCCCGCCCACACACACACAACCCTGAAAAGCTGCAGCTTCCAAAACAATGGCTGTGGATTCAGGCATCCCTACACCCTTTGGGACCTAGAAAGGCCCCCACTGCTCTTACAGACTCAGCAATGCCTGCTCCCACTGCCTGACTTCTCCCTGCTATTGGTGCTCACTCTGATCTTGCAACAAAGTCAGGGCCAAGCCCAGGTGCTGTCACAGAGTGGCCAGTTGTGCCCACACTCAGGGCAGTGCTGACACACCAGCCCCCTGCTGCCTTGGCCCCCTCCAGACTTTGGGCACTGATGAGCATAGGAAGGAAGCCAATGGGGTCTGAGGGCATCTTGGTTCTGGCCTGCAGGCTCTCTTTGGCACCTACAGCCTGGGCACCATAAATGGCCACAGGAGGCAGATAAGTTCCTGGATGGAAGGGGTTAGGTGTTTGGTGAGGCCTCACCTTTAGGGCAGGGAGGGCCTGAAGGCTGAGGACGAGGCTGCCAGTCCTGCAGACCAGAGTGGGGACTTCTGGTGCCTTGTTTGGGCCCATGGCCTCCCATGGACCAATTGGTGCTTACTTCCTCTCCTCTGAGGCCCATAAAAGCTCCAGACTCAGCCAGAGCTGAGTAGACTTCAGGATGACCAGCTGCAGAGAGGAGCTACCCACTCCAGGACCTCCTCTCTGCTGAGAGCAACAGACATCAGGACAACTGGCTGCAGAAGGAGCTACCCACTCCAGGGCATCCTCTCTGCTGAAAGCTACAGATACATCGGAACAACCAGCTGTAAAAATATAAGCAGCTGCAGGGAGGAACAACCCACTCCAGGGCCTCCTCTCTGCTGAAAGCTGCAGAGATGACAAGACTACCTACTTGCAGAGAGGAGCCTCCCTTTCCAGAGCCTCCTTTCTGCTAGGAGCAAAACACTCATTGGGATACCCTAACTGTGGAAAGGTGCTATCCACTACGAGTCTCCTCTGAGCTGTTCTATCACTCAGTAAAGCTCCTTCCCATCTTGCTTATCCTCCACTTGTCTGTATACTTCATTCTTCCTGGTAGCAGGACAAGAACCCAGGACCTGTTAAATGGTGGGCTAAAAAAACTGTAACACAAACAGGGTTGAAACATGCCACTTGCTTGCCACGTTGCTGGTGAAGAGAAGGAGAGAAGAACTGTGGCCCTTCAGGAAACCCAGACCTGGGAACTCCCTGAGCCAGGACTGTGACTCCCTCTTTGGGGCCTTGAGGTTTCTAGAGTCTCTAAGTTTCTGGGCATCACTGCATTCCCCAGTGGCAGCCTTGGAAGCTGCTTGTGGTGTGCCTGGTCCAGCCACAGTGTTACAGAGAGCTGGCACCCATGCCAGTACTTGGAGCTGCCCTCCCCACTGCAGCAGCTAGCATGCCTGACTGTGCACAGTGGCTGGACCCCATGCTTGCTCATTTGCACATTTCTCACCACTCCATACCTGGCTCATTCTTGGCAGCCATGGGATCCAGTCCAGTAGCATGAGCTGAGAGGAGCCTGCCAGGCCAAGCGGGTGGAGTGAGCCCAGCAGCCCCAAGGAAAACTCAGGCAAAGGTGCCACCAGCCACAAAGGTTTCCAGCCAGAAAAGCAACACCCCAAGGATCCTGCAACAGTGAGATCTCATTCTGAAAAAAAAAATTAGTCAAGTGTGGTGATACATGCATTTAGTCCTAGCTATTTGAGAGGCTGAGGTGGGAGGATCACTTGAGCCTCAGAAACGAAGGTGGCAGTGAGCTGAGACTGCACCACTGCACTCCAAACTGGATGACAGAGCAAGACCCTGTCTCAAAAAGGAAAACAGTCATTTAAAAAATAACGTTTCAAAAATATATATGTTAGAAATCCTAAAGTAACCACTAAAATACAAAACAAAGAATTGTAGCTAATAGGCCAACTGGAGATAAAATGGAGTAATAAAAAATACTCAACCCAAGAGAAGTTAACAAAAAAAGAAAAAACAGAAAACAAATAGGACAAATAGAAAACAAAAAGTAAGTTGGTAGACTTAAACCCTACCAAACCCTTAATTATGTTAAGTGTAAATGTCTTAAACATCCCAATTTTGATGTTTAAGAGATTGCCAAGTTGGATAAAAAAGCAAGACCCAACTATATGCTGCTTATAAGAAACCCATTTGAAAAACAAATAACCTAAAACTTAAAAGATGGGGAAAAAATCCCATGCTAACACTAATCAAAAGAATACTATGATGACAATATTAATTTCAGATAAAGTAGATTTCTGAGCAAAGAACATTGCCAGTGTTAAAAAGAATCATTTTAAAGCCAGGTACAGTGATGTATGTCTGTAATCCTAGTACTCCAGATGCTGAAGCAAGAGGATCACTTGAGCCCAGGAGTTTGAGACCAGCCTGGGCAACATAGTGAAAAAAAAGTCAAAAAATTGGTTTGGTATAATAGTGAGTGCCTGTGGTCCCAGCTACTCGGGAGGCTAAGGTGGGAGATCACTTGAGACCAGGAAGTTGAGGCTACATTGAGCTATGATTATGCCACTACACTTTAGCCTGGGTGACAGAGTAAGACCCTATCTCAAAAGAGAAGAGAATTTAAAAAAGAGATAAAACAAAGGAGTCCATTGATCGAGAGAACTTAGCAATTCTAAATGTTTATGCACCTGATAATTAAGCTTCAAATACACAAAGTAAAACTGATGGAACTGCAAGGAAAAATATGTAAATCCACAATTAGAGTAAGATACTTCAACATCTTTCTCATCAGAATTTAATAGAAGAGATAAACAGAAAACTTGTAAAGTTACTGAAGACTTAAACACCATAAACCAATTCGACCTAATTAAAATTTATCAAATACTCCATGCAACAGCAACAAAATATATGTTCTTTTCAAATGTCCACAAAACATTTAGTAAGATAAGTCAAATTCTGATCAAAAAACAAGTCTCAGTAAGTTGAAAAGAATTCAAATATACAAAATATGACCACAAGAAAATTAAATGGAACTCGACAACATAAAGATATCTGAAAAATTCCCAAATATGTAGATATTAAACATAAGTAACATACTTCTAAATAATTCAAGTGTCAAAGAGGCAAGCAAAAGAATGTTGGGAATTATTTGAATTGAGTAAAAAGAAAAATTTGTGAAATGATGCTAAAGCAGTGCTTAGGAGGAAATATATAGCATTAAGTGCACATATTTTTTAAAAAATTGTTCCAAATTAGTGACCTTAGGAAACTAAAAAACAAACAAAAAACTTAGGAACAATTCAGATCCAAATAAGCCGAAGAAAGAAAATAATAAATATAAGAGCAGAAATTCATGAAATAGAAAACAAACAAGCAAAAAGAATAGAGAAAGTCAACAAAGCCAAAAACAGATTGAGAATATTGATAAAACTGATAAACCTATAGCCTGACTGATAGGAATCAAAAGAAGATACACATCACTAATATTAAGAAAAAAAGTGGGACATAACTAAATTTATACAATAGATTTTTATACAATAGATTGTATAAACATTAAGAGGATAATAAGGGACTGTTATGAACTTTTTACTAATATATTCAACAACTTAAATGAAATAGACAAGCTACCAAAGCTTACTCAAGAAGAAATAGATAATATGAAAAGTTTTATATTTATTAAAGAAATCAAATTTTTAGTTAAAAATTTTCCCATTAAGAAAACTCCAGGCTCAGATGGCTTCACTGTTGAAGTCTACCAAAATGTAAAAGTGAAATAACAATTCTACAAAAATTCTTTCAGAAAATTGAAGAAAAAACTTTCTGTAATTCATTGTATGGGACTAGCATTAATCTGGTAACAAAACCAAATAAAAACACAGAAGATAATGAAACTATGCCAATTTTCATGAATATAGAAACAAAACTTCTCAACAAAATTTTAGCAAAATAAATCCAGTAATGAATGCAATGGATAATACATTCTGACCAAACTAATTTATCCCATAAATGCAAGACTGGCAAAAAAAAATTTGAAAATTAACCAATGTAATTTCATCTACACACACACGTACACACACACGCACACACATAGACATATGCACACACACACATACACAAATTCTCAATAGATGAAAGAAAAACATTTGACAGACTCTTACATTCATTCCTGATGAAAGCTTTCATCAATGTAGGAATAGAAGGGAATTTCTTCTACCTGAAAAAGTCCATATATAAAAAATTTACAACTACCTTCATGGTTAATCATTAACAACTGCCAGCTTTCTGTCTAAGATTCCAAAGAAAAAAAGAAATGTCTATGCTCACCCCCTCCTTTTTTTTTTTGACAGGGTCTTGCTTTGTCACCCACACTGGAGTGCAGTGGTGTTATCATGGAGCATTGATCTCCTGGGCTCAAGCAATTCTCCCACCTCATCCTTCCAAGTAGCTGAGAATACAGATGTGCACCACCATGCCTGGCTAATTTTCTTTTTGTATTTTTTGTAGAGACAGGGTTTCACCATGTTGCCCAGGCTGGTCTGAAACTCCTGGACTCAAGTAATCCTCTTGCCTTGGTCTCCCAGAATGTTGGGATTTACAGGCATGAGCCACTGGATGGGCCTCCATGCTTACTTCTTCTATTCAACATTGTATTAAGAAAATAAAAAGAAATAAAAGTGTATAGATTATAGAAGAAGAAGGAAAATTTTATTTGTAACAACAAAATCATCTAGGTAGAAAGTCTTAAGGAATCCCTCAAGAAACATAACTGTATAACTAATAAGTGAGTCATCATTGAAGTACATATAATGTGCAAAATATATAAAAATATTAACCACAGTCAGGAATCAAAATTCTAAAATCTATACCATTTATAATAAAATTGAAAAACATTTTTTTGGGACAGTATCTTGCTCTGTCACCCAAGCTAGAGTGCGTTGGTGCAATCTTAGGTCTGCAGACTTCACCTTCTGGGTTCGAGTGATTTTCGTGCTTCAACCTCCTGAGTAGCTGGGACTACTGGTGTGTGCCACCACACCTGGGTAATTTTTATATTTTTAGTAAAGACAGGGTTTCACCGTGTTGACCAGGTTGGTCCGGAACTCATGGCCACCTTGGCTTCCCAAATTGCTGGAATTACAGACATGAGCCACTGCACTCAGCCTAGAAAATTTAAAATATTTAGGAATAAATTTAATGAAAGTTGTTGAAAACCTGCACACTGAAAATGACAAAGCATTGCTGAGAGAAGCTAAGAATGACTTAAATAAATATAGTGGAGAGACACAGCAGGTTCATCAATCAGAAGACTCAATGTTGGTCAAATGTTAGTTTCTCTCCCTGGAGATTCAATGCAGTCCTAACAAAAGGCAGCACAATTTTTTAAAATAGAAATTGACAAGCTAATTTTACAATGTATTTGAAAATGAAAAGAATCTAAAACAGTCAAAACAACTTTGAAAAAGAATAAAGCAATTTATCTACACTATTTGATTTCAAAACCTATAAAGCTACAGTAATCAAGATGGTATGGTACTGGTGTAAAGACAGACAGTAAAACAGAGTAGAAGAGTAGATAGTCTAGAATAAGAGGTAAGACTACAGCAATCAATGTGATATGGTAGTGTAAGGACAGCCAATAGAAAAGAGTAGGGAATTTGGAATTAGAAGTATAATTGATTTTTTCACAAAGGATCAATGCAATTCAATAGCGAAAAGACAATTTTTTAAACAAATGACGCTGAAGCAATTGAATAGCTATATGTGACAAAATAAATGTCCCACAATACACAGATTATATACAATTACCTCACACTGTATGCATACTGTCTACAAAAATTAACTCAAAATGGCTCATATACTTAATTGTAAGAGTTAATACTCTAACATTTATAGAAGAAACAAGAAAATATTCATGACCTTGGATTTGGCAAAGATTTCTTAAACAGGATACAAAAAGCATAAAAGAAAAAGAGCTGGCTGGGCACAGTGGCTCATGCCTGTAATTCCAGCACTGTGGGAGGCTGAGGCAGGTGGATCACCTGAGGTCAGGAGTTCAAGACCAGCCTGACCAACATGGTAAAACTGAAATAAAAAAAAAATTAGCCAGACATGGTGGCATGTGTCTGTAATCCCAGCTACTCAGGAGGCTGAGGCAGGAGAATCACTTGAACCTGGGAGGCAGAGGTTGCAGTGAGCCAAGATCGTGCCACTGCACTCCAGACTGGGCTACAGAGCAAGACTCCATCTCAAATAAAACAAAGAAAAGAAAAAGGAAAAGAACCACTGTATTAATTATGTACTGTGGTACAACAAATTACCTCCAATCTTAGTGACTTAAAATAGTACATATTTTCACCTTTGTGAGTCATGAATCCCAGCATGACTTAGCTGAGATCTCTGCTTCAAGGGCCTCTCACAAGGCTACAGTCAACTTTTAACTGGGGCTGTGATCTCATTTGAAGTCTCAGCTGGTTAAGGATCCACTTTTGAATGTTGTTGTCAAGATTTAGCTCTCAAGGGTTGTTGAGAGGCTTTTATTTCTTTGCTAGCTACTGGCCAGAGGCAACTCTGCTTTGCCCTTTGGGCTTCTCAGTAGGGCATCTCACAATAGAGCCACTTGCTTCATCAAAGGAAGGATGAAAGAAGAGTCAGGGAAAGGATACAAGCAAGAAGCAAGTCATAGTCTTTTCTAGTGTAATCTTGAAGTGACATTCTGTCACCTTTGCCACAAATTATTCATTAGAAATAAACCACTATGTCCAACTCACATTCAAGGGGAGGGCATTACACAAGGTCACAAATGTCAGAAGGTAGGGATCATTGAAAACCATTTTGGAGCCAGGTATAGGTGATGGGGAGGAAGGCAGCAAACCACATTGCCATGTATGTACCTGTGCAACAATCTTGCATGTTCTTCACATGTACCCCAAAACCTAAAACACAATAAAATATACATTTTAAAAAAATAAAAAGAAAGAAAGAAAACCATTTTAGAAACTTCCAACCACAAACCATTAAACTTTACAAAAATTTAAATATTTTGCCCTTTGAAGACATTGTCATAAGCTGGGAAAAAACATTCACCAAACATTATCCAATAAAAGAACTGGTATCTAAAATATAAAAAGAATTCATACAGTTTAATAATAAAAAGACAAACAATCTCATTTTAAAAATGTCAAAAAGCTGGGCACAGTGGACCATGCCTATTGTACAAGCTACTTGGGAGGCTGCGACAGTAAGATTGTTTGTACCCAGGAGTTTGAGGCTATAGTGCACCATGATCACACCGTGAATAGCCATTGCACCCAGCCTGGGCAACAAACTGAGACCCCATCTCAAAATAAAAAACTGGGCAAAAGATTCAAACAGACACTTCGTAAAAACAAGATATGTGGATGGCAAATAATAAGTACGTGACAAGATGTTCAGCATCATTATTTGTTATGAAATGCAAATTGAAACGCGATGAGATACCATCATATATCCACTAGAATGCTAAAGAGACTAGCAATACTAGTCTTTGGTGAACAAATGAAGCAATCAGAACTCTCATACACTGCTAGTGGTACTTTAAAGTAGTGTAATCTCTTTAGGAAACAGTTTGAAAGTTTCCAAAAAAGTTAAACGCAAAACTATTATCATTAGATCCTTGGGGTGCTGCTTCACCAGCCAGAAACCGCTGTGGCCAGTGGCAGCTTTACCTGAGTTTTGCTCAGGCCCACTGGGCTTGTTTTGCCCACTCAGCCTATCAGCTGTACTTGGCTTGTACTATTGGTCTGGATTCCACACCTATCAAGGGTGAGCCAGGGACAGAGCGGTGAGGGATGTGTAAGCGAGCACAGGGTTCAGCCACTGCACACAGCCAGGCTTGCCGGCTGTGGTGGGGCAGGCAGCTCCAGGTGCTGGCATAGGTGCCAGCCCCTTGTGAGGCTGTGGCTGGACCAGCCATACTGCAAGTGGCTTCCACTACAGGCACTGGGGAACACAGTGGCACTTGGAAGCTAGGAGACACCGGGAACTACAGAGCCCCAAAGAAAGTGTCACAGCCCTGGCTTGGGGAGCTCTAAGGTCTGGATTCCCCAATGGATCACAGCTCTCCTTTCTTTTCTCCTTCTCATCACCTGCAATGTGGTGAGCAGGGGGACATGTTTAAGCCATGTTAGTATTACAGTTCTTTCAGACTTGCCATTTGGGGGTCCTGAGTTATTGTCCCACATCCAGGAAGAATGAGGTATGTGGACAACTGGAGGATGAGTAAGGTAAAGAGGTACTTTACTGAGCAACAGTATAGCTCTCAGGATACCTGAAGTGGGTAGCTCCTTTCTGGAAGAAGGTCACCCTGACATCTCTCCAGCCCTCAGCAGAGAGGAGACCTGGAGTGGGTAGCTCCTATCCACAGGCAGGTCATCCCATCATCTCAGCAGAGAGGAAACCAGAGTGGGTAGCTCCTAGCTATAGGCAGGTCATCCCATCATCTCAGCAGAGAGGAGACTGGAGTAGGTAGCTCCTATGCACAGGCAGGTCATCTCAGCATTTGTGCAGACCTCATTAGAGAGGAGACCCAGAGTGGGTAGCTCCTATCCACAGGCAGTTTGCCCTGATGTCTCTGCAGTCCTCAGCAGAGAGGAGACCTGGAGTTGGTAGCTCCTCTCACAGGAGGATTGTCCCATCATCTACGTGGCCCTCAGCAGAGAGGAGACCCAGAGTAGATAGCTCCTATCCACAGGCAGGTCATCCCAATGTCTCTGCAGTTGTCAGCGGAGGGAAGCCCTGGAGTAGGTAGCTCCTATCCACAGGCAGGTTGTCTGGATGTCTCTGTAGCTCTCAGTGGAGATGAGACCTGGAGTGGGTAGGTCCTATCCACAGGCAGATCATCCAGACAAGTCTGCAGCCCTCAATTGAGACTAGAGCTGAAGCGGGTAGCTCCTATCTGCAGACAGGTCATCTGCCTGAGTCCGGGGTTTTTATGGGCTTCAGAGTGGAGGAAGTGCATGCTGATTGGTCTATAGGTAGCCATGGGAGAACCTGGAAAAAGCACCAGAAGTTCTTACTTCAGTCTGCAGAACTGGCAGCCTGGGCCCCAGCCTTTAGGCCATCCCTGGCTTGAAGTGGGGGCTTCACCAGGGACCTGCCTCTTCCCCCCCAGGAGCCTGGCTGCCTCCTGCTGCCATCAATCTGCTGTCCCTGGTGCCCACTGGCACCCAAGCTGTTCATGCTCAGGGGCACCTACAAGCTCACACTGAGCTGCCCTCAGCCTCCTCTCAGTCTCCCTCCCATGCTCCTTGGTGCCCAAAGTCCAGAGGCGACTAAGGTGACAAGGGCTGGTGTGTCAGTGCTGCCCCAAGTGCCCACACTTGGCTGGGTCATGACAGTGTCCAGGCACTGGGAGTAGGAAGAGGAGTAGGCACTTCCAAGCTGGTGGGGGTAGGTGGCCTTCCTGGCCCCTAGAGCTCTGGAATGCCTAGGTCCACAACCCTGGCTGGGTGGCTGCAACTGTGGTTGAGGGGCTCCCAGCCCTCTGACTCTGAAGGGGGCAGGGCTTCCACCTGCTCCTGGCTCCCTCCAGCTCTGTGGAGCACGCAGCCTCCTCACTGCAGCCAGCGTCATGGCAGAGGCCACTCCAGACAGGCTGCAGCTGCCATCACTATTATGTAACTCAGTCATTACATTCTATTCTATTATTCTATTGCTACTATAAAAAATTACCATCAACTCAGTGGTTTAAAACAACACAAGTTTATTATCTTACAGTTCTGGAGGTGAGAAGTCCAAAATCAATCTCACTGGGCTACAGTCAAGATATTGGAAAGGCTGGTTCATTCTGGAGGCTCCAGGGGAGATTCAGTTTCCTTGCCTTCTAGCTTCTAGAGACTGGCTGAATTTCTTTGGCTCATGGTCCAATCCTCCATCTTTAAATCCAGCAACATAGCATCTTTCAATCCCTTTCTCAGCTCCATTGTCACTTCACCTTCTGTCTGACACTGACTCTATTGCCTCCCTCTTACAAGGGTCCTTGTGATGACATTGGGCCTCCTTGGTAATCAAGTGAATTTTCCACCTTAAGATTCTTCATTTAATCACATCTGCCAAGTACCTTTTGTCATGTAAGGTAAACGGCAAAAGGGAATTAGGACATGGACATCTTTGGCAGATCATTATCCAGGCTGGCAAATACTTCTAGGCATTCATTCCAAAAAAATAAAGGAAAGCATTATGTTCATATGAAATCTTTTCTTTTTACCTTGAGACAGGGTCTCACTCTGTTGCCCAGGCCAAAATGCAGTGGTGTTATTATTGCTCACTGCAGCCTTGACCTCCTGGGCTCAAGCAATACTCCCACCTGAGCCTCCTGGATAGCTGGGACTACAGGAAGGCACCACCATGCCTGGCTAAATTTTTGGGTTTTTTTTTTTTTTTTTTTGTAGAGATTAAGGTTTGCCACATTGCCCAGGCTGGTCTAAAACTCCTGGCCTCAAGCAATCCTCCCACCTTAGCCTCCCAAAGTAGTGCCAGAATTACAGGCATGAGCCACCACTCCTGGCCCATATAAAGTCTTTTACACAAATGTTCATAACAGCTTTATTTGTAATATTTACAAATATTTTATTTGTAAAACAAAAAGTAAATGATAGGCCTTAAGCAAGTGAATGGATAAACAAATTGTGATATATCCACCCAATAGAATACCACTCAGAATAAAGAGGAATTATACAGCAACAACATAGATGAATTCAAAGTAATCAACCAGGTAAAAGGAGTGAGATGATGGTGTACATCCAGTATGATTCTATTGATAAAAAAAATCATAGAAAATGTAATCTTATCTATAATCAAAAGCAAATCAGCAGCTGCCTAGGGACAGAGTGGGATGAGAGAGGTAGGTTTGGATTACGAGGGGTCACAAGGGCATTTTTGAGGGTGATGGATGTTTATTTCCTTGATTTTTGTGAATGGTTTCATGAGTATATATATATATGTCCCTTTATAGATATGCACTTTATTATATGTCAGTTGTACCTCAGTAAATCTGTTAATACAAACAAAAAACAACTGGTTCCATTTGAATTAAAGCTGATAAAAGGGGTTGGAGTATTTTGCTGGAGGATGAAATTACATTCATCTTCGTTACTTCATAAACTGGATTTGGTGGGGGCAGGATACTTAAATAAATATAAGCAAACTTCCTCTTTTCTATTTTTTCTTCATTTTTTTGGCTTTCCATAGATGTTGCTGAAACACACCAAAAATTGCTAGTTGTCTGGAAGTTCCTTTTAGAGGGCTCTGCCTCCTCTTTGCTTAAAAAATATCTAGTTAACAGTTGAGGCTCAGAAGTGCTTATTTTCAACAAATAATTTTTTAACTTTCTCTCTCTCTTTCCTGTTTGTTTGTTTGTTTGAGACAAGGTCTCTCTCTGTCGCCCAGGCTAGAGTGCAGTGGTGCGATCACGGTTCACTGTAACCTCTGCCTGAGGCTTCAGTGATTCTCCCACCTCAGCCTTCTGAGTAGCTGGGACTACAGGTGAGCACCACCATACCCAGCTAATTTTTGCATTTTTTTTTTTTAGGGACGGGTCTCACCATGTTGCCTAGTGCCCAGCCAACTTTCTCTTTTGGTTGTAGATTTCATTACAATGCATGTAGGTCAGAATACAGCAGCATGCCACATAGACTTCTAGGTCAGAATATAGCAGCATGCCACATAGACCCCTACTTTCAAAATCCCACTGAAAAAGTAGGGTTCAAGTAGAATACTTTAAGCAGCACATTAATCCAATGCTTTGTACGGAGCACTATTTATATTCAAGGAATTGAATTACATATATTAAATCTGTTTCTCCTTTTGGGCTTTCATAGTAAAAGGACTACATATTGTGCTACTGCCTAATATTTGCTATACTAAGCGGGCTATAATCTGAAAGGACTATAACGTATGGTCAAAGAAAGAATGAAAATTACAATAGGGTCATGAAATTCTTACACAAATAAAAAATTCTGTTTTATTTCAGATTTAACAATCCTAATTGAATATCATAATATTTACATCATGTCCTAATATTTACACTGAGTGCAAATGATAAATTCTACTGTAAAGCAGTCCTGCAAATTGTAGGCAAAGTCAATGTCCTTTTGCTTACTGCAGGGAGAGTGATTCTTTTTACTTCTTTACAGTACAGTATTCTTACCATTAGATGGCAGTCAAAACTAATGCAACGATTAAACTCATCAGGTTTAATAATGATTTGCATAGGTGCAACATGTTATTCAGTGGGCATAGTTATAAAAAGTTCTGTGAAAATTGAAAGACATTGTGAATGATCTAACATTCCTCTTGGAAACCAGACATTTTACAGGTAAATAGGTATTCCCAAAGAGATCAGGGCTTTTTAAAAAATATGCTTTCTGAAAATTTGAAGTATATATACAATAAAATGCAGAAAGCACCACTAGTTTGAGTCATCATCACAAAGTGAAGACACCTGTATAAGCATCACCTAGATAAAATGAAAGAATGCTACCAGCAACTCAGAAGACTCCCTTGTGCTGTCTCCCATTCCCTTCTCCCCAGAGGTAACCATTATCCTGACTTTTTTTTTTCTTTTTAGATGGAGTCTTGCTCTGTTGCCAGGCTGGAGTGCAGTGGTGTGATCTCCGCTCTGCCTCCTGGGTTCAAGCGATTCTCCTGCCTCAGCCTCCAGAGAGCTGGGACTACAGGCACACACCACCATGCCCAGCTAATTTTTGTATTTTTAGTAGATATGGGGTTTCACCATGTTGGCCAGGATGGTCTCAATCTCTTGACCTTTCGATCTGCTCCCCTCAGCCTCCCAAAGTGCTGGGATTACAGGCTTCAGCCACTGTGCCCAGCCTGTGACTTCTAACATCGTAATTTAGGTTTTCCTATTTGAGAAAGTTTATAAATGTAATTATGTATTATATATTCTTTATGTCTGGCTTTTCTTCACTC
Source organism: Cacajao melanocephalus (assembly GCA_963573385.1). Taxonomy (NCBI): domain Eukaryota; kingdom Metazoa; phylum Chordata; class Mammalia; order Primates; family Pitheciidae; genus Cacajao; species Cacajao melanocephalus. The sequence goes on from CAUYLG010008687.1 coordinate 25,986, forward strand.
AATATTTTTGTTATTTTTGTTTGTAGGTATATTTCATTTTTTTTCCTTTGTGGTTAACATATTTTATTACATGAATATACCACTATTTCTCCATTCTACTATTGGAAATTTGGGTTCTTTCCAGTATTTAGCTATTATGAATAATTTTCTGTGATGAAGATCCTTGCATGTGCCTTTGGTACACATAAGAATGTGTGGCTTTTGAGTATATACCTAGGAGTAGAATTTTTGGATTGTATAGTATGCAATATTGCCAAATAGTTCTTCAAAGTTGCATCAATTTACACTTCCACCAGCAGTGTGTGAGAATTTCCATCATTCCACATCTTTACTAATGCTTGGTGTTGTCAATCTTTTAAATCTTAGCCATTCTGATAGACACGTAGCAATATTTCAGTGGGGTTTTAATATGCATTTTTTCATACCTAATAATGTTAAATACTTTTTGAATATATTGTTGACTACCTGAATATTTTCTTATGTAAGTGCTGATTCATGTATTTTGCCAAGTTTTCACCATGTGGTCTATCTTACTGTTTTGTAGAAACTCTTTATATATTCTAGATATGAGTCATTTGTTGGGGATATATATTGCTAATATATTTTTCCATTCTGGGTTTGTCTTTTCATTCTCTTAAAAGCACTTTTTGATAAATTTTAATTTACTCATTTTATCAATTTTTTCCTTTAGTTAGTGCTTTTTGTACATAGTTTTAAAAACCTCTGCTTATACCAGAGTTGTGAAGAGAGTCTCATATGATATGTTCTAGAACCTTCACTATATTAACAGTGAAACTCTGTATTTTCACAAAATTCAATTCCAGGTAGATTTTAGCTCAAACTGTGAAATACACTTGTTTACTATTATGTGCAATCATGTAACTTGTGGCATTCCTTTTTTCTGAACACAGGAACCATAAACAGAATACTAAGAAAAGAGAATAAAAATTTATTTTTTCTCAGATTGTATGTTTGCCTGTGAAGAAATTCTTTCCTGCCAATTTTACTGGAATGGAAAGAAGCAAGGGTACACAAGAGACACCACTTTTTCAGGTTAACTCCAGGAGAATGATCTAGGAAGTGCTCTAGGATACTCAGCTGGGCATGTTTTCTCTTTGCAGATTGAATTTTGAAGTATCGTAGTCAGTCATTCCTTTAACATTAAATGACATTTTATTTTTTGAGACATGGCCTCGCTTTGTTGCCCAGGCTGGAGTCTAGTGGCATGATCGTGGATTAGTGCACCCTCAACCTTTCAGGCTCAAGTGATCCTCCCACCTCAGTCTCCTGAGTAGCTGGGGTTATAGGCACATGCCGTCATGCCTGGATAATATTTTTATTTTTTGTAGACACAGGAAGGTCTCACTGTGATGCTCAGGCTGGTCTCAAACTCCTGGACTCATGCTGTCCTCCTGCCTTGGCCTCACAACTGTTGGGATTATAGCCATGAGCCACTGCATCTGGCCTTAAATGACATTTGAGTAATATTGAAAATGAGATAAATTGTGAACAGGTAGGGTGTTTCCTTGAAGCAAGCTGGGCAAATTCCTATGATGGCACAACAACAGTAAGAGTTTCCAGGGGTGGTAGATCCTTGTTACTCCTGGACCCACCCACTAGAAGTGCAGAAAAGGCAGGTTACTTAATAGATGGGTAAGCAAATGCTCAATTACCCTTCGGTGTAATCTGGTGGCCAAAAACATTAATTAAGAGTCCCCTCTCCTAAGCCTTCAGCTTAAACACTGAGCAGCTTCCTGTCTCATCACCCCTAAGTGGAGAGTTGTTTAAACTCACCACACATGAGTTCTTAAACAGAACCTCTCCAGCCTTGCTTTAAGTTTGTAATTTATTTTCTGGGTCTTTCCTGGGAGATGCAGGGAACGGTGTTCACATGAGTTTGTGGTGTGTGTGTTTGTGTTTGCTGGTTTTTGGCAAATTCCACAGAGCAATGTGTGTGATTTTCATGTATAATCAAAATACATATGGAGTTAAAAAAAAATACCCCGTGGAGTTTAAAAAATATATGCAATCATTATAGTTCAATCACTGGAAATTTAGAAATTCTGACTTAATAGTCCTGCAGTGAGGCCTGGGCACTGCTGGTTTTTGTAATTTTACACTCTCTTTAGATAGATAAAATATGGACAATGTAATAAAACTAAATGTACAAAAGAGAAGTAGTGAAAAGTAGGGCTTTTTAAAAAATCATCTCATTCTCCTAGTTCCTTTGTCCAGAGGGAAGTACTACTTCCAGTTTCTTGTGTTTCCTTCCAGAGGTATTCTGTGCATACAAACAGACAGTAAAAGTTTCTCTTTTAAACAGAAGTGATAGCATCATTTACTACTGTTCTGATCTTGTAAGTCACTAATCTTTAAAAGGCCCTCCAAGAGATTTTGAAGCAAATGCTTCATTGAGAGCTACTGATAAAAGCTATGCTTCTGTTCCCCCCTAAAAGCTATGGATGCATCTATTAAAAATCTTTTATATCTAATTTCATGTGTTCAGCAATGCCCTCAAATCTGTGGTCTAAATTCATTGGGTTAAGAGTGTCTGATCTAGGATGCACAATGTTAGAATACTTGGTGGGATGTTGGCCAGGCGCAGTGGCTCATGCCTGTAATCTCAGCACTTTGGGAGGCCGAGGTGGGCAGATCACAAGGTCAGGAGTTCGAGACCAGCCTGGCCAGCATGGTGAAACCCCATCACTACTAAAAATACAGAAAATTAGCCAGGCATAATGGTGTGTACCTGTAGTTCCAGCTACTCGGGAGGCTGAGGCAGGAGAATTGCTTGAACCTGGCAGGCAGAGGTTGCAGTGAGCCGAGATCATGCCTACTCCAGTCTGGGCAACAGAGCGAGACTCCATCTCAAAAAAAACAAAAACAAAAACTTAAAATAGTTTTTATTGTATTTCATGAAATATTTGTAATATCTGAAATTCAAACTTAAGTGGGAGTCTGAATATTTAATCTGGCAGCCCTATAGAAAATTTTGATTCATTGGAAGTTAGGCCAACTGATACTCTGTAGAATGCCCTGTATTAGAGATGACCTAGGTTATAATTTTAAAACCAAGCCCTTTAGGTTAAAACCAAATTCTCTGAGTTTACTGATAAATTAGACATCTGTTGGCTTACTTCAACATAAGTGGATTTAACTTACTGTTTTATCTCGTGGGATAAACTGTATTGTTACAATGAAGTGGCCACTGAAATGTAAAAATATGCTTGAGGCCAGAAGTTTGAGGCCAGTCTGAGGAACATAGTGAGAGCCTGATTCTAAAAGCACAAGAAATTAGCTAGATTTGTTGGAATGCAACATAGTCACTGCTACTCAGGACGCTGAGGTGGAGAATCACTTGAATTTGAGGAGGAATTGAGGTCCAAGAGTTTGAGGCTGCTGTGAAAGATGATGTTATGCTTTACACTACTGCCCTCCAGCCTGGGCAATAGAGCAAGACCCCATCTCTTAAAAAAACAAACAATCAAACAAAAAAAACAAACAAATCTTGAATTTACACATAGTAGATGATCTTACTTTTAAAGAACTTAAAATATCTAAAGTCTGAGTCATGTTGGTGTTTAGAATCAACATTAAAATTTTAGCTAACTGGATTTGGATAAGGATAAGGAGAACCAACCTAGAGAAAGTGTTCATGATTGATTATTTAAATCATCTTTATCAATAAAAAATTAAGCATTTATTTAAATTGTGAAAAATTCTGACATGAAAAATGCAGATTTGTGGTTTATTACCTTTTAAGTAAATCAATAATAATGGATTATAATAAATATCAAATGACAAAGAATTACAAATGTTAGAATTCTACTATGAAGATAGTAGAAGAAAAGATTACCACAAATGGATATGATTCTGTTACATAAGAGATGAAAAAGAACTTGTAATTGTGTTAGACCCTGAGTATCCCAGGTAATGTCTGGATGGACTCAATAAAATTAAAATGTATCATTTTGCTGCCTGTGGTGGCTCATGCCTATAATCCCAAGACTTTGGGAGGCTGAGGTGGGTGGATCACCTGAGGTTGGGAGTTCAAGACTAACCTGACCAACGTGGAGAAACTCCCTCTCTACTAAAGATACAAAATTAGCCAGGCATGGTGGCACATGCCTGTAATCCCAGCTACTGGGGAGGCTGAGGCAGGAGAATCACTTGAACCCTAGAGGTGGAGGTTGCGGTGAGCTGAGATCACACCATTGCACTCCAGCGTGGGCAACAAGAGCGAAACTCCGTCTCAAAAAAAAAAAATTATAGTTTTATTTCAGAATTGTTCTCTCATAGTAGCTGTGGTACATTTTCATTTCCTTCCCTGCTAATCTACTTAGGATTTAGACAGTGGTATGCTTGTGTTTTACAATCAGCTCTGCAGAGAAAAAGCCCTGATTTGAAGCATTTGCTAATTCCTATGGTGTAAACACTCTCACCATGACCGCTATCAAGCTGACATTTTTTTTTTTTATAAGATGAGGTTTCACCATGTTGACCAGGCTGGTCTTGAACTCCTGACCTCAGGTGATCCACCCACTTTGGCCTCCCAAAGTGCTGGGATTACAGGCGTCAGCCACTGTGCCCAGCCTCAAGCTGACATTTTTTAACAACCTGTTTGCTAAATTCCTGAAAATTTAACAATTTGTTCTTGTGAATCTGTACAAGCTGATTTTATTTCCATGAGTTCACATGATGCGCCTGTCTGGTTTTCATAAAAAACAAAACGAAACAGCGAATATCTGTTGTTAACTGGTATGCATATCTTGAAATTTGTTATCACATGCCAAAAAACTCCCAAACAAAACTCAACAACAAGAAAAAAAAAATGGGAATACTTAAAGAAATTAATAGAAATTTTGGATGGGGAAAGTACAACAAACACCTAGGGAAAACTATAACTTTTATTCTACCAGGTCTCCTGCCCTGAGGAAAATTTAATGTAAACAAATACCTAAATATGTTTAATGTTACACAATTCTATCATAATGCAGTGGGAAAAAATCCAACCAACAGAGAAAAGTGGACATAAGTTACCTCTTTAAACACATTCGATTTATATAGAATTTTCTTTTTCTTCTTCCACATTTCACTAGAGCAATTACATGAAATGCTTTAACTAGATTCAGTAATGGGGAGTAGAATTCCAAAAAACATAAAATGGTCTCTGTCTCTCTCACTTTCTTTCCTTCTTTCTCCCTTTCTTCAGTGAGCCACCTTAAACAATGCCCTTGAAGTTTTGAATTTCTTCCAAATCTTGGATAGGAAAACTGGCAGTACAGAAAGCAGTGATGACTATTAACAACCAGTGCCATTCTTCCTTTGGCTGGCATGGACTCAGCATGCAAGTGTGATCTCGTTTTTGAAACATTAAAATGGTACTGGTTTTTGATTTTCTTCCTTAAGGTAGTTTTAGCTTGATTGTTCTGGCCTAGCCACTTGAAGGAAAATTTTATTTCTGGACACTGTCTCTGTAACTTTAATTTTAAGACATAGTCTTAAGGTTTTCAGATGACAAGGGATAGATTTATGGTTGAAAGTTGATGTACTTGGACTAGTAAATTATTAAAATCCCAGAATGCAGCAGTGAAAAACTTTGTTTCATATTTTGCCTTAATAAACGATTCATGAAGGGAATATTTGAAACCAGAAAGGGCATTAGCTAAATGTTTATAACATAAATTATAAAAGGAACTTGCATTTGAATTATAATATATGGAAAAGAAAACATAACATTTTAATAGACTATGATAGACCAGAGTTCTATGACATGCCTGAAGAGAAAATGTGTTCAATAAGTTATTTTTCATAATAAAAAGATACATTATAATAATTGTTTAAATTGCTAAAGCGCCTTTGTAATTTAAGCCCTTACAAGTTTACTTGTAGAGTAGATTCATTGTATATGGAGAAAGTAGAATAATATCATTCTCTTGATTTCTTCTGAGTATTATTACCTTATAAATTATGTAATATGAAATAGAAACTATGTGGTGATTTATTGCCAAAATAGGTCAAGTAGCAAAAAGTATAATTGGTTTGAAGAGTTTTACATCATTTAATGATTCAAAGTATGATATAGAGGTAGCATCTGAAATAAATTAATAATAGATTTCTGGGCCGGGCGAGGTGGCTCACGCCTATAATCCCAGCACTTTGGGAGGCTGAGGCGGGTGGATCACAAGGTCAAGAGATCGAGACCATCCTGGTCAACAAGGTGAAACCTCGTCTCTACTAAAAATACAAAAATTAGCCAGGCGTAATGGCGCTCACCTGTAATCCCAGCTACTCAGGAGGCTGAGGCAGGAGAATTGCTTGAACCCGGGAGGTGGAGGTTGCAGCGAGCCGAGATAGTGCCATTGCACTCCAGGCTGGGTGATGAGCGAAACTCCATCTCAAAAAAAAAAAAAAAAACAACCCATAGATTTCTGTTATAATAAAGAGATATTTCTTTGAAGAGTCTGAAGATTGTGTTTTAACATTTTAAATTTAATTTACTTTTAATTTTTTAAAATAAGAGATGGGTCTTGCTATGTTGGCTGGGTTGGTCTTGAACTACTGGCCTCAAGCAATCCTCCCACTGCAGACTCGCAAGGTGCTAGGGTTACAGGCATGAGCCATTGTGCCTGGCTAGTTTTAACATTTTTAGAGATAAAAATTCTGTGTTTGAACTGCTTACAAAATGCCTTGTCATGAGTCTAAAAGAATAAATTACCTATAAAAATAATTTAATGCCAAAATGATTTTGATTATGCAAAAATCATAAACAGCCTTATAAACTGCCATAATGATAATATATATTTGTGTATGTGACTATGTGTATGTAAAATATCTCTGGATGTTTGTTGACTAAAATGCCTATACGCTGTTTTAGAGATTTGTTATAATAAGAAATACTTTGAACTCTGATTAGTCTTTATTATTTTTCTAACAAAATATAACACTGAACATTTATCTCTTTATTGTGAAAGTTTTCACTTTTTAATTAGCTTAAAGATTGTTGAAACAGTGACTTTTAATGTCATGAAAGAATCTTATAAATTACAAATAATTCTTTAGACAAGATTATTTAAGGTGGTAATATGAAATATTAAAAATGTTATAGTAATGGAGGGTAAGATAAATTTTATTTAAATTTGAACATTAAACGATGCAGGGCTGGGTGCAGTGGCTCACTGCAGTGGCTCACTGTAATCCCAACACTTTGGGAGGCCGACGTAGGAGGATCACTTGAGTTCAGGAATTTGAGACCAGTCTGGGCAACATTGTGAGACCCCTGTCTCTACTAAATAAATAAATAAAAATAATAAAATTAGCCAGGTGTGGTGGGGTGCCTGTGGTCCTAGCCACTTGGGAGGCTGAGGTGGGAAGATTACTTGAGTCTGGAAGGTTGAGGCTTCAGTGAGCTATGATGGTGCCACTGCAGTCCAGCCTGGACGACAGAGGAGACTTTGTCTCAAAACAAAAACAAGAAAACCCTTGATGCCCCCAAATCTAACGTTTTGAAGAGAAATTAATTGTTTTAAGTGTGGAATCCTGCTTCAGTACCTTGGAAGAAGAAAAAAATCTTCATATAGGAGGTAAGCTTTATTTAGGTAAACAGTATGGTTGGGAATTTTAATGTGAACAGATTATTTTACTTTACAAGAGAAATCCTGGCTGGGCATAGTGGCTCACGGCCTGTAATCCCAGAACTTTGGGAGGCTGAGGGGGTTGGATCGCTTGACCCCAGGAGTTTGACGCTAGCTGGGGAGCGGCGACAATGGCAAAACCCCATCTCTACAAAAAAAATCCAAAAAATTAGCCACGTGTGGTGGTGCGAACCTGTAATCCCAGCTTCTTGGGAGGCTAAGGCAAGAGAATTGCTTGAGCCTGAAAGGTGGAGGTTGCAATGAGTCCAGATGGAGCCACTGCACTCTAGGCTGGGAGACAAAGCAAGACCATGGCGGGGCGGGGGGCGCGGGGGAAGAGATAAATTCTTTAACTTTGGTTTAAATTATACTCTACAGAGTCTTAGCTTTTATGACAATACTTAGATATAATAAATCTTGGTATTGCTGTGGTTCTAAATCATGAGACATTCATTTAATAAATCGATTTCCTGCCTCCGTGCAGTGGCTCACGCCTATAATTCCAGTACTTTGGGAGGCCGAGGTGGGCAGATCACTTGAGGTCAGGAGTTCGAGACCAGCCAGGCCAACATGGTGAAACCCCGTCACCACTGAAAACCCAAAAATTAGCCGGGTGCAGTGGTGGGCACCTGTAATCCCAGCTACTCGGAAGGCTGAGGCAGGAGAATTGCTTGAACCCTGGGAGGGAGGGGGCGGGGAGGGCAGAGGTTGCAGTGAGCCCAGATCGCCTGGGCGACAGAGTGAAACTCCGTCTCAAAAAAAAAAAAAATCAATTTTCTCTTACTAATTAATGTTACTTGCAATTGCAAAATACATTCGTAATTCTACAGAGTGAGAGGAAGTGATAGGCGAGGTGGTTAGCAGTGTTAGGTGATATAAATAAACGAATAAATTCTATTTGAAATAGAGGCAATGTAGAAAAATAGTAGGAAGTGTTGTTCAATGCTTCACAGTCTTTTCATTGCATGGTACACTTAAGCGTTTAAAAATTGGCTATAACCCACTTGGAAGAGGGCATTTGTAAGCTTAAACTGGCCTCAGAGAAGGACAGCAGAGAATTTAGGAAGATTAGCAGCTGGACTGTCAGGTGAACTCAGGCTGTTGTCCTCAGTTCCAAGAGGGAGCGCAGCTAGGCAAGGACAAGGATTAAGCGGAAGAGGTTGGAACACCTGTGCAGGCCAGGTAGAGGAGGAGTTTCAATGCTGACAACCTGTTGGGAGAGCTTCCTAAGACACCCAGCTGTCGTGACGCACTGAGGAGTACTCTACTAGTTGACTGGTTTGAAGTGTCTGTGTGCTTGCTTGCTTGCTTTAGGAGATGAGCTATTAATACTAAAGCATATGTTAGGGAGTTGCTCAGGGTACTTGATGTCTAGTAGCAGCAGCCAAGCTCGCTGACAGCCGTCTCATGGAGATAGGCCAGGAAGTAGCTCCACAAAGAAAAAAGGAAGTAGTGGACCTGCCTCCAAGGTTCCGATACTGGGAGGTGAGAGGGATCTGAAGTTCCGAATAGGCTGTTTACCAGAGAGGAATCTGGCTCCCATCCAACCCCCACCCACGAGGTACCCATTTCAGACATGGGGCGAGCTGCCTTCTCATTTTCCGCAGGTGACAACTCGGCTCACATTTGTCCACGTCTTCCACATCGTGCCTTGGCAACATCCCCAAATGATTACTGGAAGAGCTGCCTCTTTTTATAATTTCTTGATAGAATTTATAAAATTAAAATATTTAATTAAAGACAGAATCGGGGACATGTTGCATTCACATTTGATGTTCAACCTGTGCACATTTTGGTGATTCCCAAGAATCGTCACGCTGAAGCATCAGGCTCGAAAGGACAGATCACTTAAACATCAAGATTTTAAATAATAAAACACAACTCTCCTCAATCTAAACCCTAGGATTTGGATGATGTTTCCAGGAGAGGGTTTCTCCCGAGAAGAGACAAGAGGCAGGAAAGGCAGGTAACTGAAACTGCCTCTTGTAAAGGGGCTCAGCGCAGAGAAGGGGTGAGATAATAGCGGCGGTGGGGGTCTTTTCCCTTCTCTCGCTTTCTATCTTGGAAACAAGGGTTCGAGTGGCGGCCGCGGCGGGGCAGTCCAGGCTCCGGGGTACGGGAGGGAAGAGAGTCAACCAGCGAGAGGGGCCCGCAGGGGTACCCGGCCAGCGGTGGCCAGGAGAGCCCAGGTCCTCCCCGATCCCAGGATGCACTGCTCCCCGCCCCCTCCCCGCGCCGCGTTCCGCCTCCCCTCGGCCCCGGCCCCCTCCCGCCCAGCTCGGGGAGGCGGGGACGCGGCGGCGGCGGCGCCTTCTCCAGTCGCGTCTTTCTCACTCACTGGGGAGCCCGGCGGTGGCGGCACCTTTCGAGGCAGAGCTTCTTAGCTGCGAGCCCGCCGGCCAGCGAGTGAGAGGTCGGTTAGACTGACGGCGGAGCCGACAGACTGACGGACAGCGGCGCCGCCAGACGGCCAGAGACGCCTCAAGTTCCGCCATGAGCTGGGGCACGGAGCTGTGGGTGAGTGGGGGAGAGGGGCGCCCCGTGTGGACCCCGGCCCCCGAAAAGCACGGGTTGGGTGGGCGCCGCGGACCCTCGGCGGTGAGAGCGCGCACCGCCGTCCTCGGCCCGGCGCTGGCGGAGGATGGGGGTCCCGCTCCTCTTTGTGTGCCGACTCCTCGTCCCTTCTCGGCCGGGGGTCGAGGGGGCCGCGCGTCCGCACTCCCGCCTTTCCGCCGCGGTAGGGCTCGGGCGGCGGCCGCGACCGCCTGGGGAGCAGCCTGCGGGCTCTCGCGTCTGCCGGGATCGTCTCTCGTCCCTTCTCCCTCCTCCGCCTTCACTTTTCCGACGCCTGGCTTCGCGCCAGGCAGCTCGTCTCTCCCTTTGTATCTCTCCGCCCGGAGGCGGGGGAGGGGGTCCATTGTCCCCAAGGGGCGCTGTTTGAGGGCAGGGAGGGGACCGGCTGCGGTCCCAAGCCCGGGCCAGGATCTGCGGGGCTAGGGCGTCGCCGGGCTGGGGCGGCGTGGGGAGCGGGGAGGCGCCGCCCAGAGCCCTCGCCCCAGGTATGGGGACCCAGGCGGCTTTGTTCGGAGCCCGGCCTCGGGCCAGCCAGGCCCAGCCCACACGCCCATTTCCTTCTCCCTGCCACTGTGCTTCGGGCGGGCACAGCTTCGGTGGACTCCTGTTTCACCACCCCTCGCTGCAGCCTTTGGCCGGTGGGTTGGTTTCGGGGGCTGAATTGATAAATCGAGTGATCGATGGGGAAGCTAATTTTGCTTAAAGGAGCGTACGGTTTCCCTGTTGCTTTACTTCCCTCTCCGTTCTTTATTCTCATTCGTCCTTTCTCCTACGTTCTCTCCTTTTCTTTCCTTTCCTCCCTGTCTTTCTTTGGCACCGGAGGCTCCAGACAATGCCCAGAGTCTGGCCAAGGTACGGCGGAGGGTAATAGGTCGGAGAATTTGCTCCCGGTGCCGGCGCGGAAGGGTGGAGGTGTGGAGAGCAGTGATTTCTCAGGTGCGGCCGGGGGAACTGGGGGCGTGGGGGCGCTGTCCCGAGAGCTGCCTGGCCTCTGCCACTCCCCTTTTTATTCCACCTGTGCCTGTTTTCCTTGCCTTTTGTTCGCGAGGATCTCGTGAAATCACTGCAGAGAAAGGGGGGAAATCACTTTTGAGTATGTATGTGCCCGGCTAGGGTGGGAGTGAAAGCCGATCGGTTAATTGAAAGGCAAAATGTTTTCTTATTTTTCACGTCTACTCTTGGATTGGGAATCTTAGAACTGAGCTACTTTAGAGTCCATCTAGTGAATGCTTAGCTAGCCAGGAATCTCTTGTGCAACATTCTGGACAAATGCTTACCCAGTCTGAAACACACCACCCAAGAGAAAATACCTTAGGAGCCCTTTCATTCCGTTTCTTAGATAGCATTAATTGTTCTTATATTGGGGAGGATTGTATGGCACTTGAATTATGTAAAGTTTAATCCTTTTACATTGGTTAGTTTCTCAGGCATTATTGGCCTTTTTTTCTTACACTTTGTGCATTCTGTAGTGGATTTTAGTGAGTTATCAATGAAAGGAAATGGGTATAGTTTTATTTTCAATGTTTTAAATTTTTTCATGCTTACTAGAGTGCATTCATCCATTTTTATAATTACAAAATAATGTTTGCCTACTTAAATGACTCGTGCTTCAAAGGAAACAAATGTAAGCAGAATACTTTGAAAAAGTAAACATAGGAAAACAGTGGAGGCATGTTATTTAGATTTAACTCTTAAGATTTTTTAAAAATTCACTTTGTATCACACTAAAGAAAAAGTTTAAGGAAAAACAATATTTTAGTGAATAAAATGTGATTTTAAAAGCTTTTAAAAAAACTTAGTATTACTAAGGAAACTATTCCATTCCTCTACTGTCTCCAGTAATTTGGTTATTTACTTTTAGCATTTAAGTACTTTTTCAGCAATCTGAAAAGATAAACTGTAGAAGAGATGAGAATTTTTTCCTAACTAAAATTTGTTTTATGTCCTTTGGAAATTCTGAAAAAATGTTTTTTTCTCTTAACATTTAATGCATCTCTGTATTTTAAGATTTTTAGTTGTATCAGGATTGGAGGGAAACATTTATTAGAAACTAAGTAATGTAGAATATAGTAATGTTAACTTGATGTCTAAAACTTAGATAAGTAGAATGTGGTGCGGAGGACTGTTGTTGGGACTAGAAGAAACCTTAGAAAAATTTGAGTATACTTCCTGTTTTTACTGTTTTCAGTTTTGAAAAAGGATTTTACTTCCAATGGATCGTAATGTAATACAAACACCTGTGCTGTGCTCGGCCGTTGAGGAGTTTGAGGTTGGGAAATTCTCTTGAAATGTTGGATTTAGAATCCAGTTCTCCTGTTATTTCATATTTAGAATCACATTACTGTCCCAAAGAGTTAATTATTGAGAATGTGTTGTTACAGAAAAAAATACGTAGTCATGTACTCAAACCTGTCTGTTTTTTGTAACAATCATTGAAGTTTTTATTGCTATTTTAATGCTTTTTAAGTAATGTTAAATTTAAGAAAGAAAGGAATTCAATAGGACAGCTCTAATACTGACTTTGGGGGACTTTTATAATGATATGCTAAGTGGGTTGTGTCAGGCTTTGGTTGTGTAGCTGTTAGGAGGTATGAACTAACTGGTAATGAATTTGAGCTGTGCTTATAGGGGTTTCTAGTGTTCCAAATGAGTAAATAAATTAGTGAATAAATATTACAGTCACAGTTTTGCATTGTGTTCTGGGTAATACCAAAGAAAGAGATGATACTGTCTTCACTTCTTCAGGATGCAAGATAGCATCTTAGGCATTGCTTATTGTGTTCATTTCTTTATTACGTAGTAAGAATGGATGGATCAGAGAGCCAAATATGAATTAATAATTTCACAAAGCACAGATTTTGAAATTATTAGCTTTTTTTTTTTTTTTTTTTACAGATAGAGAAATTAGAGATTGGAGAAGACCTATGTTTAGTCAATAGGTTTTACTTATTAAGAAATAGGTTTTTAGTTTTTTATTACCTGGTTAAAGTTAGAAAAAAAAATCTGTGTATGGGCTGTGACTATATGTATAGATATGAAAAAAAATATGGCTGAACACCTCACATTCATATGATTTAATGAAAAATATGCTATTCAAGGGAAATGCTGGACAAGTCTGGTAGTTAGAAGATGGATTCAGATATCTGATTTATAGGTGCATATAAATGTTCTTTATGCCTTAATTTCCTGGCCTATATAATCTTTGGCCCTTAGTTTAAGAATGTATAATTTAAAAGCCATTGTTATTTTTATCATATTATTTATATTATTATTATTATTATTATTGAGACAGAATCTCTTTGTCGCCCAGCCTGGAGTGCAGTGGCATAATCTTGGCTCACTGCAACCTCAGCCTCCCAGGTTCAAGTGATTCTCCCACCTCAGCCTTCCAAGTAGCTAGGATTACAGGCACGCACCACAATGCCGACTAATTTTTGTATTTCTAGTAGAAACAGGGTTTCACCTTGTTGGCCAGGCTGGTCTGGAACTCCTGAGCTCAGGTGATCTGCCCGCCTCTGCCTCCCAAAGTGCTGGGATTACAGGTGTGAGCCACATCATGCCTGGCCTTCATCGTATTATTAACTAGATGCATTTGACAAAGCTTATATCTTTTTGGAAGAAACTGAAAAATGTGAGTTGAGTGATAGATTAGGTGGACAATTTATGTATTACCCCCAGTCTTAATCCATTAATGCTTCATTATCTTTGCTTTGTAGCACTTTATATACCACTTAAATATACATTGTAAGTGACTAGATTGTCCTTAAGTAGAGAGGCTGGATTCATCTTTGTTTTCACTGACCAAAACAATGCTTGTCGGTGATCAAGCATGTTTTGCCCAATTGAATTCATAGTTGATTGCATTACTCAGAGTATTGATTACTAATTAGCAAGTGTATTTTTAGGGTTCTGAAGGCCTTTGTAAGTGATGATAGGCCAGGTAATCCCATAACAGCCCAAGAAAGTCTAAAGCTAAAACTAAAAGATAGTAAAGTTTTACTACTTGGGTTAAACATTTTTATCAAGTAAAATGGTAAAAGATTGGGGAAGAAATTACCTACAGGTGATTTCTGGTGAATTTACTTGAATGATAGCTTGGTAATGTGACTGACTAAATAATTGGTGAAATCTTAGGCCCCATTAATAGATTTATCTGGAACAAAGGAATTGGGTCTCATTATAGTCTACTGATTAGACCATATCTGTAATATAGATGTATACTTTTAGAGATGAGGTCTTGCTATGCTCTCAGGCCAGTCTTGAACTCCTGCATTCCAGCAATTGTCGTCACATAAGCTTCCAAGAAGCCGGGACTGTCTATTATTGACTTTAATTTACTTCACATTGTTTAGAGGATACTTGTCTAGAGGAGGTTGACAAAGAAAATTCATTATTAATGTAAACTGAATTGCTTCTCCAAAAGCAAATGAAAGGCCATGAAACTGCTATAAGAATTCAGTTTTGTTTTAAAAATACAATAATTATTTTTTGTCTGTTATATGGAAAGCACTGTTATGTTTGGTGAGATTTGATTTATGAAGGCTTGTGATATTGGCCCTTCCCTGACAAAAGATAGAGTTGATTTGAGGTGATACAACTTTACTAACTCCAAAATACTTCCCTACATTGATACCACTGCCCAGAATGTCCTCTGTTGACCAGTTCCTATCAACCCATGCCTCCACACTACACATTCTGGATATTATCTTTCTTATGGGACTACCACCTTATATTATAGTGATTTCTTGTGCATTCAAAGCTTAGGGAAATTGTCATGGTACAAATACTTATTTATATCTTCCCTTTTGTTGGTAGAAATTGTTGTGTTCAACATTGTATTACAGATGTTATTGCTATTAAGGAGGATGAGCGTGAGTTATCAAGGCATCTGTTTATGTCACCATTCCATAATGACTATAATAAGTTGGAAGCTGGAGAGCTGCCTCTAATCAGTATCTCCTTTGCATTGCCACTCATACTCCAATTACTTCCATTTACTTTCCCTGCGTTTTTCTTAAAATATTTGCTCTTTCTCCTTCCTCCACCCTATAAAATACGATTTTGGCTGAGAACTTTAGAAAAACTATTCTACCAACTTTTTCCGTCAGTCAATTTGTAGACAGAAAGTATGGCAAGAGAATAGTGATGGCTTTTAATTATCAAATACCTTCTGTGTATATCAGCAAGTGGTATCTTATTTAATAATCTTTCATCTTTAAACATTTTCACTTCAATAGCAAAAAAATTCTGCCTCCGGGACTATATAGAATAGTAAAAACTGGTAGGAAAGGTTATGTAAAGGTTTTGTTTTATAAAATGTAAAAGCTGTTCGCTATTTCAGTTCAGGCCATGTCTATCTAAAACAATTAAAACATGTAAACAGGACTCATGCTTGTTCATTCAACATATGTTTATTTCATGCCTATTACAGCTTAGGCACTAAGCTAGGCTTCGTGGGGCATACTAAAAGAATCAATTAGATATCAGCATGAGCCTCAAAGCAACCCTAAAATAAGTAGAAAAGTAATAAATGGACCTTAGGGCTGCGAAAAATGACTTTTCACTCTAGATATCACAAGAAAATCTTTAGGAAGGCTGTGTCTTTTGACCTAGGTTTTGGAATAAGAAGGGTTATGCAGGTGGGGGTTCATGAGAAGTTCCTAGAAGGCAGATATTGTATCTTATTCATTGTCTGATTCATTGCTGTACCCTGCCTGGCTTAGAGCCT
Organism: Cacajao melanocephalus; assembly: GCA_963573385.1. Taxonomy (NCBI): domain Eukaryota; kingdom Metazoa; phylum Chordata; class Mammalia; order Primates; family Pitheciidae; genus Cacajao; species Cacajao melanocephalus. Next base: position 41,922 of record CAUYLG010008687.1, read on the forward strand.
GACCTTATTAGGGTCTTTAATAAATGTTTGCTGGACTAACCTGAATACAGTGTTAGGTTTGACTTGAATTTGAGTGTAGAATGCCTGAAAAGAAGTGATGAAGGGTAGATTGGAACAAGGGAGGCAAAGAGATTGGTCTGGCTGAATGCTTGATTCATGAACCGTGTGTGTGTAATGCATTTTGTATATAATCAATCCATTTTTCAGACCATTTAAAAATTCACAGAAGGAAATCTTAGTTTGTTAGTAGAAGGGATTACCTCTTGCTTCTCACTACTTTGGTGGCAGGAGGGGGAATACCCCTGGGTTTTAGAGGATGAAAGTGTATTGATTTTATCACCCCTGCAAGAATATTTGAAGGATGTTAGTTCCTTTAATAATATGTTATTGATTTGAAATCAGTTTTATTTTTAAATATATATTATTACTATAGCTCATTTATACTGTTTTTTCTTTCCCCTTTATCTGTGACTTTATACTGTAGGCTCTTCATATCAGTGATTTCCACATCTGTGGATTCAACCAACCATAGATTGGAAATATTAATTCAAACAATTATACAATAAAAATAACACAAATCTAAAAACAATACAGCATAACTATTTATACATATCATTTACATTGTATTAGGTATTGTAAGTAATCTAGAGATGACTTAAAGTATATGGGAGGATGCATATACTGTGCTGTTTTATTTTTATTTTATTTTATTTTTAGAGATAGATTCTTGCTCTGTCACCCAGGCTGGAGTGCAGTGGCACAATCATAGCTCAGCCTTAAACTTCTGGGATCCAGCGATCCTCCCATATCAACCTCTCAAGTAGCTAGGACTCCAGGCATGTGCTGCCATACCTAGCTAATTTCTTTTATTTTTTTGTAGAGACAAGGTCTTGCTGTATTGCTCACTCTGGTTGTGAACTCCTGGCCTCAAGTGATTTTCCTCCGTTAGCCTCCCAAAGTGCTGGAATTACTTACAGGCCTGAGCCACCATGCCTGGTCCTATGCCCACAGGCCATTTTATAAGGGACTTGAGCATCCATGGCGAATACCAATGCTAGTAGACAACAATATTTTTACTTCTATATCAGTTTAGATATCAGTGCTTTTTCTGGAAGCGAGGGGGTGTTCATTGGGAAAATGCAGTTAGTTTTGATCCCTATACTTTTGCTTTAATTCCTAGTTTCATGAGCTGATTTTTGTACTGAGTTTTCTAATGACAAAATATTTTAGAATATTTGAAATATCACCTTCCAATTGATGACAATGATAAATGCTTTAAAACTGCAAATTGTGCTTTAAAAATATTAAAAATAATCTAAATAATTTTAATATTGTCATATGTGCCTTTCAGCATTTTTTTTTCTTAGAATAAGTGGTATTAACTTCTATGATCGGTTTTACAGAATTTTCATTGACTAGTTCTTTGAAACCTCTTTTATACTATAGGGGGATGCTGTCAGGCATTGTAAGATGTTATCTACCTGGGCATGGTGGTACTCCCCTCTAGTCCCAACTATTGGGGAGCTTGAGGAGGCAAGATAGCTTGAGCCCAGGAATTTGAGTCCAGCCTGGGCAATATAGTGAGATGCTGCCTCCAAGGAAAAAAAAAAAAGTGACTGCTTTTTGTAATGTGGGAGTCAAGATTTAGAGTCTATACGAAGCCCAAGAAAAAAAATCTGTAATAACAAGGATAAAAGTTTTTGTAAAGTGTCCATATTGAATCCAAATTATTCAAATTTGGCGATTAGGGGAATTTTTCCCTTAAGTTCTTGATGAAAAACTAATCAGCAGACTTTACAAATATCTCATGAAAGATGGGAAATATTAGTATTTGTATACTTGTTATAGTTTGAAAAGAATAAATATATGAAGTGAGGTTTTTCTATTTTTGGCACACCTTAATTTTGTTGTTTTTAGGGGATAAAGGATCTGTTTTGTTTTTGCTGTGTCCTTGCTGTTTACCCAATTTATAGAAAAGGAGACAGGTGCAGCAGCTCATGCCTGTAATTCCAGCACTTTGGGAGGCCAAGGTGGGCAGATCTCTTGAGCCCAGAGAGACCAGCCAGGCATGGTGGTGCATACCTGTAGTCCCAGCTACTCAGGAGGCTGAGGCAGAAGGATCACCTGAGCCCAGGAGTCAAGGCTGCAGTGAGCTGTGATCTGCCACTGCACTTCGGACTGGGTGATAGAGTGAGACCCTGTCACAAAAAAAAAAAAGTAGTTGCTTATGGGGGAGTATTTACTGGGGATGGCAAGCCATTGAATCCCTCTACTGATTCAACAAATATTTGAGTGTTTAATGTATGCCAATTCCTTTCCCCTCCCTCCCTCCTAATTCTTTCTTTTCTTTCTTGACAGGGTCTCACCCCCATAGCCCAGGCTGGAGTGCAGTGGCGCCATCACAACTTACTATATAGCTTTGACCTACCTGACTCAGGTGATCCTGCCTCCTCAGCCTCCTAAGTAGCAGGACTACAGGTGCTTGCCACCATACCCAACTAATTTTTGTATTTTTTGTAGAGATAGCATGTAGCCATATTGCCGAGGCTGGTCTTAATCTCCTGGGCTTAAATGACCTGCCTGCCTCAGCCACCCAAAGCGCTGGGGATTACAAGTGTGAGCCATTGCGTCTGACCTCCAACCACTATTCTGAATTGTATCACCACTGATTATTTTTTTAGGTTTTAAAATTTCATTTAAATGATACCGTATGATAAGTACTTTTTTGCATCTTCTTCCATTTAACATTTGTTTTCTTCCATTTTTCATCTTCTTCCTTGATATCTGTGAGAATCATCCTTCCATGGTTAGTTGCAATGTTCCATTTTATGTATAGAATTTGTATTTTCTTCTGCCATTTGCTTGGGGTCATTACTGGTCTGGGACTACCTTAAACCGGGTTGAAGATGTGCAGTTCCCTCGTGTGGTTGTTGGATTTTGATTTTTCTCCCACTGTATCTCTTGCTAGCTTGAAAAAACAGAGTTTCAGGGTTGGCAAACTTCCTCAGGGCAAGAGTAGCTTATGTGCTCTTTTACCTTTCTGGATTCTCCTTTTTACTTCATATATATTGGCTTGTCTTCTTTAATGATTTAAAAATTTTGAAATATATTTTGTCCAGATTTTTTATTCAGTTAAATAGTGATAGTTGACCCAGATAACTTAGTCCACCATGACTAGAAACAGGAATTTCTTATATTAAGTTTTTAATTTTTGCTATTTTAATTTCTCAGAGCCTTATTTTTTTGGTTTTGTTTTCTGAATTTAATTTTAAAATAGCATCTACTTATATCTTGGAGCAATATCTTCTCTTAGTTCTTTTTATAGATCAAAGATAGGTTTTTGAGGAGGAAAACTGGATATTCACATGAAGAAGAATGAATTTTTTGTTTTTAGATAGAGATGGGGGTCTCACTATGTTGCCCAGGCTGGTCTTCAACTTCTGGGCCCAAGCCTCCTGCCTCAGCCTCCCAAAGTGTTGGGATTACAGGCGTGGGCCACCATGCCGGGCCCAGAAGAATGAAATTAGACCTTCATGTCATACCATATACAAAATCAACTTAAAATGGATTAAAGACTTAACCATAGGACCTGAAACTAAAAATACTGGAAGAAAATATAGGCGAGAAGTTCCATGACATTGGTCTGGGCAGAAGTTTTTTAGATATGACTCCTAAAACACAGGCAACAAAAGCAAAATGAACAAGTGGGATTACATCAAACCAAAAGGCTTCTCCACAACAAGGGAAGCAGTCAACAGAGTAAAGAGACAACCCATGGAATGGAAGAATATTAGAGTAGTCTGCCTTTCAGTTTTGCTTTTTGTGGTCAACTGTGGTCTGAAAATATTAAATGGAAATTTTCAGAAATAAACATTCACATAACTTTTGATACTATTTATTATTGTTATAATTGTTCTCTTACTATTATTGTTGTTAATCTCTTACTGTGCTTAATTTATAAATTGAACTTTATCATAAGTATAGAAGTGCAGGAAAAACATAGTATAGACTTGTATAGGCTTTAGTACTACCCAAGGTTTCAGGCATCCTCTGGGGGTCTTACAGTGTATCCTCTGTGGGCTGAATATGGTGGCTCACACCTGTAATCCCAGCACTTTGGGAGGCTGAGGTGGATGGATCACTTGAGGCCAGGGGTATGAGACCAGCCTAGTCAACATGGCAAAACCCCGTCTCTACTAAAAGTACAGAAATTAGCCAGGCATGGTGGGACGCACCCGTAATCCCAGCTACTCCAAAGGTCAAGGCACAAGAATCGATGGAACCCAGGAGGCGGAGGTTACAGTGAGCTGAGATCACACCACTGCACTCAGCCTGAGCGACACAGAGAGACTCTGTCTCACCAAAAAAACCCTGTATTTGCAAACTATGCATCTGATAAGGGGTTAAATACCCAAAATATGTAAGGAACTCAGACAACTCAATAGCAAGAAAACAACTTGATTCAAAATGGGCTAAGGACCTGAGCATACATTTCTTGAAAGAAGACATATAATTGGCCAACATGTATATGAAGAAATGCTCAACATCTCTAATCATCAGGGAAATGCAAATTAAAGCCCCAATGAGATACCACCTTACAGCTATTCTAGGGCTATTATTAAAAAAAGGAAAGATAAATGTTGGCGAGGATGTGAAGAAAAGGGAACCCTTGTACACTGTTGGTGGAAATGTAAATTAGTGCAGCCATTATGGAAAACACTATGACAGTTCCTCAAAAAATTAAAAATAGACTGCCATATGGCCTAGCATTTCCACTTCTGTGTATTTATCCAAAGGATATGAAATAAGTATGGTGAAGAGATACCTGCACTCCACTTTCTTTGCAACATTATTCACAGTAGCCAAGATATGGAATTGCTACGATTTGAATGTTTGTGTCCCCTCCAGAATACAAGTTGAAGCTTAGTCTCCAATGAAAGAGTACACATTAAGTGCCCCTTCTCGGAAATGGTTAGAGAAGAACAGAAGTGTTAGTGATTTCAGATTTTTCTTTTGATTTTGGAATATTTGCATTATACTTACCAATTGAGCATCCCAAATCTGAAAATCCAAAATCTGAACTGCTCCAATGAGCATTTCCTTTGAGCATCATGTTGGCACTCAAAAGGTTTTGGAACATTTCAGATTTTGGATTTTCAGATTTGGGATGCTCAATCTGTTTTAAGCAGTGGGGCCTTTAAGAAGTGATTAGTATATAAGGGCTCTGCCTTCATGGAGGGGATAACAGCCGTTATAAAAGGACCTGAGGGAGATAGTCCGCACCTTCCATTCCTATTTGCCCTTTTGCTGTGTGAGGACACAGCACTAAGGTGCTATTCTTGGAAGCAGAGAGCAGCCCTCACCAGATACCAATTCTGCTGGTACCTTGATTTTGGACTTCCCAACCTCCAGAACTATGACAAGTAAATTTCTGTTCTTTATAAACTACCCAGTCTCAGATACTTTCTTTAAGCAGCACAAATGGACTGAAACAGGAAGCAATGTAAATGTCCATCAGTGGATGAATGGATAAAGAAAATATTGTATATTTTCACAATGGAATACTATTCAGTCCATAAAAAGAAGGAAATCCCAGGTGCTTATTTTCAGGATCTCCTGGGGCTGTGTCACAGGAAAAAAGAAAAAGAAAAAAAGGAAATCCTGTCATTTATAATAACATAGATGAACCTGGAGGATACCATGTTAAGTGAAATAAGCCAGGCATAGAGAGACAAATATCACATAGTCTCACTTACATGTGGAGTGTAGAAAAGTTGAAGTCATAGGAACAGAGCAAAATGTTGGTAACCAGAGGCTGGGTGTGGGGAGAATTGGGAAGATGTTTGTCAAAAGACTTAAACTTTCAGTTATGCAGGAAGAATAAGTTCAAGAGATCTATTGTACATCATGCTGACTACAGTTAATAACATATACTTGAAAATTGCTATGAGAATAGTTTTGTTATGTTTAGTTTTCTTATCTTTGCATAATATCTGTAACCTCCAAGTTTGCATTTTTTCCTTTGTTGGTTTTGGTTTCTGTCTTTCATGTTGGAGGCTTTCCTTCCAGGACTCTGGAAAGATAACTGTTAAAATTAGGGCATACTGAGCTCTGATATACTCTACCTGTAAGTTTAGAGTTTGGGTGGTTTGAAGTTTTTGATCGTTTTCTTTTCTTTTTTTTTTTTTTTTTGAGATGGAGTCTTGCCCTGTAGCCCAGGCTGGAGTGCAGTGGCACCGCCTTAGCTCATTGCAACCTCTGTCTCCTGGGTCCCGGTTCAAGCAATTCTCCTACCTCAGCCTTCCAAGTAGCTGGGATTACAGGCACAAGCTACCATGCCCAACTAATTTTTTTGTATTTTTTTTTAGTAGAGATGGGGTTTTACCATGTTGGTCAGTCTGGTCTTGAACTCCTGACCTCGTGATCCGTCCGCCCCGGCTTCTCTAAGTGTTGGGATTACAGGCGCGAGCGACTGCGCCCGGCCTTTTGATCCTTTTTAAAATGTTTTCTCTGAGACGGAGTCTTGCTCTCTTGCCAGGCTGGAGTGCAGTGGCGCCATCTTGGCTTACTGCGACCTCGCTTCCTGTGTTCAAGAGGTTCTCCTGCCTCAGCCTCCCGAGTAGCTGGGATTACAGACGTGGGTCACCACACCTAGCTAATTTTTGTATTTTTAGGAGAGATGGGGTTTCACCATGTTGGCCAGGATAGTCTCGTTCTCTTGACCTCATGATCTGCCTACCTCGGCCTCCCAAAGTGCTGGGATTACAGGTGTGAGCCACTGCGCCCAGCCAGTTTTTGATCCTTTTAAAGGAATTTTGCTTGTTAGTTTACCCTGGAGTATTCTCATCCCCTTTTTCTTTTCCAATCATTTTGTGAAAGCCTAGGAGGCATGCAGAGTCCCTCCGAGGTAGAAGCAAATTGAAGCATTGATGTCACATATATCATTGCTGTTCATGGTGTTGGGAGCACAATTTTAATTTTTTTTTTTAAATCAGGTTCTTAAACAAATAGCTTGTCTTACGTAACAAGACATTTGGAGGTAGGCTATCACTGGCATGTTTTCATGAGATCAGCACTCTCTCAGAGTCAGCATCTGTGCAATTGTTTTGGACTTTCCTTGAAGTTATAAGGTGATAGTTACAGTTCTAACCATCATGTTTGTATTTAAGGCAAAAAAAAAGCGGGGAACAACATCAACAATATTTGCCTCAAATACAAAAGCTTTCCTAGAAACCTTGCAAAAAATAACTCCTTCATTCTCATTGTCCAGAGCTGGCTACACTGCACCTGAACAAAATTAGGATTCTATTAGGAAGAAGAGGAATAGGTATAAGATACCCCAAAGCATAGAATATCGGGGATCTCTGTCTCCAAGGAGTTAATGATGACTATAGAGAGAAAACATATATATGGATATTTGAATTATTACATGGGAGTTAAGAAAAGGATAATAATACAAGTAACTGATCAGACATTTTAAGAGGAGATAAAGTCTTCAGAGATCTCACATAGCCCACCATCATTTTAAGAGGCCTGTTGGTGAAGGGCTTGTGTGTCTTAGCTGGAATCTATGGACCACTTCTTGCTTGCCACACCATGCCATGCTGACATCACTTGCCAGAATGGATGGGTGTTTTGAGCAAGTATCCAGAATTGATGGGCAGTGCATGGTGGAGTTGACCCGACTCAAGACAGATGAGAAGACTATGGGGACTGAGGAAAGAGCCATGCATGACACAAAAGGCCAGAAATTTATTTTGTGAGTAGAAGGTTTCCCTGGATGTTGGAAACAAAGAACTATATTTAACCCAGATTTCTTAGTCACCTAAATATAATACCAAGCTATAAATTTGTCTGCAGAGAGTAAGAGACCATCAGTCTGGAGTTACTTTTTTTTGACTGATAGACTTTATTTTTTAGAAGCCTTTTAGATTTACATAGAAATAGAGTAGATATTACTTCTTCTGCCCTGGTTTCTCCTATTTTTAATATCTTACATTAGTATGGTACGTTTGTTGGGATTAATGAACCAATATTGATACATTGTTACTATCTAAAGGCCACAGTTTATTAAGATTTCTTTACTTTTTTACCTGATGCCCCTTTTTTGTTTTGTATTACATTTAGTTGTATGTCTCCTTAGACACTTGGCAGTAACATTTTCTCAGACTTCCCTTATTTTTGATAACCTTGAAGTTTTGAGGAATACTGGTCAAGTATATTGTAAATATATACTATTGGAAAATGTCTGATGTTTTTTATGGCTAGACTGGAGTTCGGGTTTTGGGGAGGAAGACCGTAAGCCATTTACATCACATCATTTCAAGGGTGTCTCTTATCGACAGGATTTATCACTTTTGGTGTTGATCTTGATCATCTGACTGAAGTAGTGTTTATCAGATTTTTTCACTGTATTTTTTTCCTCCTTTTTCTATACTGTACTCTTTGGAAGGAAGTCACTATGTATAGCGCACACTGAAGAAGAGGGAAGTTATGCTCCTGTTGTTTATGTAAGAGTATCTACATAATTTATTTAGAGATCTTTTGCACAGGAGATTTTCTTTTCTCCTCTATCTATTTATTCATCATTTATTTGTATCAGTATGAATGCATGGATATTTGTTTCGTACTTTGTGTTACAATCCAAGACTACTTCATTAGTTTTGTTGCTCAGATTATTTCAGCTTCGACCATTTGAGCTCTTTTAGTTGGTTTTTGTGTCCTTTTAATGCACTGCCATCAATAAGGATTTTCTTTTAAAGCACTTCTTATTTTGTGGGACTATAAGATAGCTGATCCAGGCTCATTTTGTACATTTCCTCCTGTCCCCTTCAGTGAGTTTGTTTCATACATTTGTAAAACAGATTCTCTTACCACATTTTACATTCTTTTTTTTTTTTTTTTTTTTTTTTTTGAAATGGTGTCTCAGTCTGTCGCCCAGGCTGGTGTGCAGTGGCACTATCACTGCAACCTCTGCCTGCTGGGTTCAAGCGATTCTCCTACCTCAGCCTCCTGAGTAGCTGGGATTACAGACATGCGCCACCATGCCCGGCTAATTTTTGTATTTTTAGTAGAAACAGGGTTTCACCATGTTGGTCAGGCTGGTCTCGAACTCCTGACCTCGTGATCTGCCTGCCTTGTCCTCCCAAAGTGCTGGGATTACAGGCGTGAGCCACGGTGTCGGGCTACATTTTACATTCTTTCCTGAGATTCTCTGACCTCCTAAACGATTTTTAAAACTTGCATACGTTAACTTTCATTCTTTGTGCTGTGAAGTTTTGTAGGTTTTGACAAGTGCATAATGCCATGAATCTGAAGTTCCAAGATCATATAGAATAGTTTCACTACCTTAAAAATCCCCTGTGGCCTACCTCAGACCCATTAGGGTGACTATCATGAGAACCACAGAAAATAACTAGTGTTGGCAAGGATGTGAAGAAATTGAAACTGTTGTTCACTTTTGGTAGGAACATAAAATGCTGCTGTGCTGGGGAAACAGTATGGTGGTTCCTCCAAAAATTAAACATATGATCCAGCAATTTGTCTTCTGACCATATACCCAAAAGAATTGAAAGCAGGGTCTTTTTTTTGTTTTGCTTTGTTTTGTTTTGTTTTTTTTTTGAGACAGAGTCTAGCTGTGTCGCCCAGGCTGGAGTGCAGTGGCGCGATCTTGCTCACAGCAACCTCTGCCTCCCAGATTCAAGCGATTCTTCTGCCTCAGTCTCCCGAGTAGCTGGAACTACAGGCATGCACCACCATGCCCAGCTAATTTTAGTTTCTTTTTTTTTTTGAGATGGAATCTCACTCTGTTGCCCAAGCTGGAGTGTAATGGCGCGATCTTGGTTCACTGCAACCTCCGCCTCCCAGGTTCAGGCGATTCTCCTGCCTCAGCCTTCTGGGATTACAGGCGTGTGCCACCACACCTGGCTAATGTTTGGTATTTTTAGTAGAGACAGGGTTTCACCATGTTGCTCGGCTGTTTTTGATCTCCTGACCTCGTGATCCACCCACCTCAGCCTCCCAAAGTGCTGGGATCACAGGTGTGAGCTACCACGCCTGGCCTAATTTTTGTATCCTTAGTAGAGATTGGGTTTCACTGTATTGCCAGGCTAGTCTTGAACTCCTGACCTCAAGTGATTCGCCTGCCTTGGCCTCCCAAGGTGCTTGGACTACAGGCATTGAGCCACCACGCCTGGCCAAAAGTAGGATCTTAAAGAGATATTTGAAAAAATGGAAGCAACCCACTTGTTCATCAGCAGATAAATGGCTAAACAAAATCTGGTATACAGTGAATATTATTCAGCCTTAAAAAGGAAATTCTGACACATTCTATAAAACATTGAGGACATAATGCTGAGTGAAACGAGCATGTCAGAAAAGGACAAATACTGTACAATTCCGTTTAAACGAGGTACCTATAGTAGTCAAAATTGGAAAGAAGGAAGTAAAATGATGGTTGCCAGGGAATAGGGGTAGGAAGGAATGGGGTTATCATTTAATGGGTTTAGAGTTTCAGTTTTGCAAGATAAAAAGAGTTCTGGAGATGGGTGGTGGTGATGGTTGTACAACAGTATGAATGTATTGTGGTGCCACTGACCTGTACACTTAAAAATAGTAGAGCCAAGTGTGGTGGCATATGCATGTTGTCTTAGCTACTTGGGAGGCTGAGGTGGGAGGGTCATTTGTGGCCAGGAGTTCAAGGCTATAGTTTGCCATAATTGTGTCTGTGAATAGCCACTGCATTTCACCCTGGACAACATAGCAAGACCCCAACTCTTTAAAAAAAAAAAAAAAAGCTGGGCATGGTGGTGTGTGTGCAATAGTCCCACCTACTCTTGAGGGTGAGGTGAGACGATCCCTTGAGTTCAGGAGTTCCGAAAGTCCAGCATGGGCAACAGAGTGAGACCTTGTCTCTCTCTCTAAAAAAAATTAAGATTGTAAATTTTACATTATGTGTATTTTGCCACAATAAAAAAAATTGCTACTTGCCTCCCCACAGTTCCTCTGTGCCTTGCCTAGTCATCCCCTCTTCCCATACAACCACTGATATTTTTACTGTGACTTTTCATCACCTCAGAAGGAAAGCTGGTGCCCATTAGGAATCAGTCCCTTCTCCCTCTCCTCAAACCCCAGCCTTAATGACTAATCTGTCTGTCTCAATAGATTTACCATTTCATTTAAATGGAATTATAGATCTGTGGTCATTGGTGACTGGAATGTTTCAGTTAGCGTAACGTTTTCAAGGCTCATGCATATTGTGACATATACATTACTTTTTTTTTTTTTTTTTTTACTGAATACTCCCTTATGTACAATACCACATTTTATTCATCCATTCATCTGTTGATTGACATTTAGGTGTTTTCTATTTTTGGTATGAATAATGCTATTGTGTGCTGTGAACATTAATGGACAAGTTTTTCTTTCTTCTTTTTTGGAGACAAGAGTTTCGCTTTGTCATCCATGCTGGAATGCAGTGGCATGATCTTGTTCACTGCAGCCTCGACTTCCTGGGTTCAAGCGATCCTCCCACCTCAGCCTCCCATGTAACTAGGACCACAGACATGGGCCACTACACCTAATTTTTATATTTTTGGTAGAGATGGGGTTTTGCCATGTGCCCAGGCCGATCTCAAATTCGTGGGCTCAAGCAGTCTGCCTCTAAAAGTGCTAGGATTACAGATGTGAGCCACCGCCTCTGGCCCAATGGACAAGTTTTTGTGTGGATATGTTTTTCTTTCTCTTGGGTGTATACTTAACAGTAGAATTGTTGAGCCATATGGTAAGTCTATTTTTAACCATTTTAGGAACTCCCAGACTATTTCGCATTTTACATTTCCACTAGCAATGTGTGAGAGTCCTGATTTCTATACATCCTTGCCAATGATTGATATCATCTGAATTTTTGGTTATAGCCATCATAGATATAAAGTGGTATCTCATTGTGGTTTTGATATACATTTACTTGATGACAAATAATATTGAGCGTCTTTTCTTGTACTTATTGTTCCTTTGTATATCTTTCCTAAAGAAATGTCTGCTTACTTCAGTTAACTTTTAAGTATGAATGTTCACCTTAAATTTCTGTGGTAGTATGTACTAGCAAACTATAAATAAAAACTAATATTGATGGCAGTGGTACTGTATTAAGGAAAAATTGCCGGGCAGCAACTCAGGAGGCTGAGGCAGGAGGATCGCTTGAGGCCAGGAGTTTGAGATCAACTTGGGCAACATAGCAGGATCTTGTCTCTAAGAAAATAAGAAAGTTAGCCAGACATGGTGGTGCACACTTGTAGTTCCAGCTACTTGAGATTACTTGAGTCTGGGAGTTCAAGGCTACAGTGAGCTATGATCATGTCACTGCACCACTCCAGTCTGGGTGACAAAGTGAGACTCTGACTCTCAAAAGAAAAAAGAAAAGGAAAAATGTAATTGTGGTATTAAAGTACCATATTTATCTTTGATATTCCTTCCTGAACTTGCCCGCTACTCTTTCATACTGTGATGTTTGGTTTAGAACATTAAGAAACTTAAAATTTAAGTGTGAATGTTAGCTATGCTGTCTTTTATTTATTTATTTACTTGAGATGGGGTCTCACTCTGTTTCCCAAGCTGGAGTGCAGTGGTGCCATCATAACATAGTAACCTCAAACTCCTGGGCTCAAGTAAGCCTCCTGTCTTAGCCTCCAGAGTAGCTGGGACTATAGGTGCATGCCACCAAGCCTGGTCACTTTTTGTGTGTGTGCATACAGGGTCTCCCTATGTTGCCCAAACTGGTCTTGAAGTCCTGGGCTCAAGCATTCCTTCTGCCTTGGCCTCCTAAAGTGCTGGGATTATAAGCATGAACCAACACCCTCAGACTTGTCTGTTACTTTTTAAAAGAAACTTTTCCGCTAACTGGCACTCCTGTTGAATTGGTTCTCTTGTCTCTGACTATGGATGGGAGTCTTCGTTGTTGTCTGAGTAGAAAGCTTTTTTACATTGTTAGCTGTCAGTAGTTTAAGGTATGAAAGTCCAGGAAATGGGCTGGGCATGGTGGCTCATACCTGTAATCCCTGCACTTGGAGAGGCTAAAGTGGGTGGATCATCTGAGGTCAGGAGTTTGAGATCAGCCTGGCCAACATGGCGAAAACCTGTCTCTACTAAAAATACAAAAATTGGCCGGATGTTGTGATGCACACCTGTAATCCCAGCTACTCCGGAGGCTGAGGCAGGAGAATTGCTTGAACCTGGGAGGCCGAGGCTGCAGTGAGCTGAGATCACGCCATTGCACTCCTACCTGGGAGACATAGTGAGACTCCATCTCAAAAGAAAAAAAACAAAAACAAAGTCCAGGAAATGTGGGGTCTAGGAGATATTTAAAAGTAATGAAAATCTTGTGCATAATTCAGACATGACTTTAGAATTTCATTAATTCCTATAACTGAGATATTTTGGCTGTTCTTTGGTAGTATCTAAGAAGAATAATGGCAATATTATTATTTTTTAGTGATGCAAGATTACAAATACTGCAGTGGTACTGAATTACTCATATTGTAGATACAGGTTGAGTGTTCCTTATCCAAAATGCTTGCGACCAGAAGATTTTCATATTTTGTATTATTTTTGGATTTTCTGAATACTTCCATTTTACTTACTGATTTGAGCATTCCAATCTGAAATAGGAAATGCTCCAATGAGCATTTCCTTTGATCATCATGCTGTCACTCAAAAACTTTTGGATTTTGGAATGTTTCAGATTTTGGAGCATTTCAGATTAGGGATGCTCAACCTGTAGAACGTTAGTTGTTTATGTTAAAGCTACATTTTTATTTTTATTCTGCTTAGTGTTTTGACTTTATATTAAGAACTTAATTCTTGTCCAGGCACTGTGGCACATTCCTGTAATTGCAGCACTTTGGGAGGCCAAGGTTGGCTGATGGCTTGAGGCCAGGAGTTCAAGACCAGCCTAGACAATATGGCAAGACCCTGTCTCTACAAAAAAAGGCAAATATTCGCTGGGCATGGTGGTGTGTGCCTGTAGTCCCAGCTACTCGGGAGGCTGAGATGAGAGAATTGCTTGAGCTGGAGAGGTGGAGCCTGCAGTAAGCTATGATTGCAACACCATACTCCAGCCTGGGCGACTGAGTGAGTGAGACCCTGCCTCAAGAAACAAAAGCAAAAACCAAAACCTAATTCTTTTCTATTTATCCTAATTGTTTCTTGCCTGGGTGAAATGTTGGTCCATTCCTTTGTTCAACTTCTGGTAGTCCATAGGTTAGTCATTTATTTTGTGTATTTTATGCCTTTTAAACATCAACGACAACTTTATATTTCAGTCAGCCTTTAGCATTTGGTTTGGAGAGTCTAATAATAACATTAATTTATGGGGGTGTTGGATGGGTAGTAGTTTATAGTTTTGTAAGTTTTCATTGATTGTGATTCTCACTTGGCTGAGAAATGGTGCTGTTAATTAGCAGTACATAAATCTGGGTAATCATTAGAATCATCTAGAGAATTTAAAGGCAGTAAAAACCATACTCCCAAATCCTACACTAATCTCTTGAATCAGAATCTCTGGAATGAGGCCCAGAAATTTGTGTTTTTTGAAAACACTTCAAATGATTCTGATGGTACCAAGGTTTGATAACCATTGCTTTATATACTCTAAAATCTGTACTTACGTCAAATCAGGGAATTAGAAATCTCCTTGTTCTTGGACTGAGTCATTTTCCCTTTGTACTCCTATTACATTGATTTTAGTAATAATAATCTAATGATTGAATACTTACGCAGTATATTTCACATTTTGGGGTTCAGAGAGACTAAGTATCTTGTCCAAAACTAATTCATAGTTAGTGGCAGAGTGATAGAAATTCAGATCTTTCTGTATCCAGAGCCCTTACTCTTTACCATGAATATTATACTGCTTTTATTGAATTGCTTTTGTTGAGAAGACAGCCATCAGTATATGTGCAGAGAGATTATTAAAAATCCTAACAGTTTGTCAGTTTACCATAAAGATGTTAAGAGTATTGCTGATTATATTATGCTATTCTCTATGAGACTCATGGGAGAAATTACTCTTTAGCTTTTTTATAGTATAGAAACTGCATTTTCTGTGACTGTTTATGTTTCTCATTTTGCACTTGCTGCTAGGAAACTTAAAGTTAGATTTCTGGTTCACTATTAGCAAATGTATAGGATATTTTGTTTACAAATTTTATTCTTGGTATCATATTAAATTTGTCTATTTCCTTTTTTCATTTTTCATCTCTTTTATAATTATTTCATCTTGCTCTGTTATCTTCATATCCGTTTAGAGAAAAGTGTTAGGTAATTAACAAGTGATTTTGAACCATTTTATGTAATTCTGGCCAAAAATCTTTTTGAAAGAGTTGAATTTGGGCAAGAAAGGATCTTATAATTTGGAACATTGTCTGTGTGCCTGGCACTTTGCTAGATGTTCTTTTTTTATTTTACTTTAATGTCAGTTCTGTGAGATAAGTAGTGGTATTCCCATTTTACAGAAGATGAAACTAAGAAAGTTTAACTTTTGTCATGCAAAGCTAAATTCTGATCTAGATTTATGTGACTCCAAAACTTTTTTTGTGTGCCTCTAATGGATCTAATATACCTAGAGATTTCTTAACCCTCTAGTGGGGGTCATTTATATCTTCAACAAACATTTGAAAGCACTGTGCCTAGTTCTGGGTATACATCCCATCCCCAACTGCCTTGTAGAAATTGCCACACTGGATAGGCTGTCTTAACTTGAGCTTATTGTGTATTTGAACAGACATTGTATTAGTCTGTGGTCCTGGTAGGAAATAGCAGTCAAGAGACTTAACTGAGGAGCTTTAAATGAACTTTTTATAAAGGTGCGGGCCTGGTCAGTGGAGCCTGCAGTGTTGGATGGTGCCTTACCCTAGAGCTAGTAACAGTTGGGAGCTGCTAGTAGTTAGGCCTTAAGGGCAAGGAGAGGCAATGGTTACTAGCCCTCTAAACAGTAGCTGTAGGGGAAAGGGCTACTTGACAGGATCTGTGGCCTTTATTAGGGAAATATAGGAAATTTGCAGCAGAGTGGTGGAGGAATAAAACTTTGACCTCACTTTCATCCTGCTGTTACAGAATGCCTCCAATTGACTGAACCAAAGGAGAAGTTAGAGGGCAAGGGAATCCATTGATAATAGTCTATTGGGGCCCAAAGAATTGTTGATGAAAGAAAGAGAGTGATTCTGGAGGAGGAAACAGTAAGGAGCACAGACATAGCCCTTATTCTGAAGGAATTTACCATCCAGCAGTGAAGATAAGTGTTGAGCAAATTATTACAAGTGTGATGAGGGCTAGGGAAACTTACGATAGATGTACCTAGTCTCAGAAGGCTTCTCTGTGGAACATTCTTCACACATCCTAGTTCTAAAAACAGGTCCCCTTCTACAGAGATTATGATTTACTAGGTCTGGGAAATATAGATTTAAAAAATACTATTCAGGTGATTTTGTCAGTCATTTCTTAGAGGCCATTATGCCGGGGCTTAGAGGTTCAGGGAACGAATGACGTGAGATGAAGCTAGAGAGATGATGGCCAGAGCCTGATAGATCGCTCCTTCCTCCCCTCCTCTCCCTTCCACCTATTCCTTCCTTCCTTCCTTGTTAAATAACTATATCCTAACTACTTCTGCCTCTCTTCACAGCAGTTCTCATTCTCAGACCTAGCTTCTTTTTCTATGAACCTCCAGTTCTTTAGGAGGTGTAGACACACACACACACACACACACACACACACACACACACACACATATCAAGAAAGCTGGAGAAATAAAAGTTAAAAGTGATAACAGTAGCACTGTGTCATGATAACTGAATTCTAAAGCTTGTTCATTTCCAATAGAGAACTAGAGTCAAGGTCATTTGTATTTTGTTTTTCAAGCAAACTGAATCTGAAGTGACTTCTTTTTGAGATTTTTCTTGATATCCAGAATGATGATACACATAAAACTAAAAAACTATGAGACATGCAAAATATATAGAGCTGCAGTTTGAAAGAAGTTAAATATACTCATAACTTTTAGAAACTAAAGATTCAAGATTTACATGTTCTGAAAATGTATAATGAAAAAAATTTTATTTAAAATATATTTAGGCCAGTTGTGGTGGCTCACACTCGTAATTTCAGTACTTTGGGAGGCCAAGGTGGGAGGATCACTTGAGCTCAGAAGATTGAGACCAGCCTGGGCAACATAGGAAGACACCCTCCTCTACAAAAAATTTAAAAAATTTAACCAGGCATGGTGGTACTGTAACCCGGGGAGCATACCCAGCTTCCAGTTCCGAAGAGAGTCTTAGCCTCCCTAACCCCTAAGAATGGGGAAAGGCCCCCTCCCACCCTCGAGGCGCGGTGAGTTTGCCGTTTGAATAAATATCATGGACCCAAAGAGTTTTGCAGAAAAGTGATTTACTAAGAGAGAAAGAAGATAGCTCCCACTGTTGTGGGTGGGGACCCAGAGAGGGTATCCCTGTAGGTAAGGAGCAGCTGGAATTTTAACCCTTGCGTTATTCCCTCCCCATTCATGTTTTCATCCAATGAGAGGAGTTCTTTCAAACGTCCTCTGGCGTGATTGATCTTTGACTCTGATACCGGATTGGGTGCTTGGTGCACAACTCTGAGTTACAGAGCCTCCTCCTCCTCCTCCTGCCAGAGCTTTCGGACGGGTTTTTGGGACAAAGAAGGTTTACCAGGCTTTCCCTACCTAGCCGGCGTGGGGGAAATCCAGACAAACAACTTTGCATTTGAAATCCCTCTGGTTCCCAGATGGAGGCGTGGAGCCGGGGAACTCCTGCCTTTGAAACCACGCCCCTCGCGGACCCGGAAAGAGAAGTCCCTCAGTATGTCCCTATGGTCCTAGCTACTTGGGAGGCTGAAGTGGGAGGATCGCTTGAGCTGGGAGGTCGAAGCTGCAGTGAGCTGTGGTTGTGCCACTGCACTCTAGCCTAGGTGATGAGCGAGACCCTGTCTCAAAAAAAAAAAAAAAACCCAAAACAAAAAACAAACTCCCTATCTTCACCACTCATTACATATCATATGCATGTAATAGATACTCTGAGCCAATCATCACATTTCGTGAAATATTTTGCATAAGTATAAAAGATAAACTGTAAACATAAAAATCAATTTAACATCACTTGTAAAGGATAAAACCTGCTATTCATAAGAAATTATGCATAAGAATAATTGTAAAATAATAACAAAATAAGCATTATTAACAGCTTTAAATATTTGAATTATTCTGTTTACTAAAAGGAAACATAAAGTAAGGTTGCCTGTTACTAGCGTTACAGAGTTGTGAAATAAAATTGTGAAATCAGACATTCTTACTGGTAGTTTTATATATGAAAATGGCTGATTTCTACGTATTAGTTCTGTATCTTGCTACCCAAGTTTGTCATATTTTTTTGTCAGTTTTCTTGAGTTTTTGAGATTTTGCAGGTACAAAGTCTGCAAGTAATGATATGCTTATATTTTCCTTTTGCAATGTTTATACCTCCAATTTCTTTCTCTTATTTAATTTCATTGGTATGTTAGTACATTAAAACGTGAAATATCAGCCCGAACACCAACATTGCAATAGTAATGTACAAATGATATGTAACTGATTCTATGTTCAATTAAAGTACTTATTCAGCTCTTGTTGACTGTAAACTCTTAAGTGTAGAATCTGCTTTTAATTCTTTGTATCTTCCATCTAGTCCAGTGTCACTTACTAGCTGGTAAGCCCTGAGCCTTACTTTACATGTTTGTATAATAATAGGAGTAATTATGCCTACTCTCAAGGAGAGATTAAATGAGATAATATATAAGAAGCACTCAACACAGCCTGGCACTGGTGGCAGTTATTACTATTCATTTAATTCGACAAATAATTGAATGTTAACTTGAGCATAGGGATATTATATCAAAAATATCCCTATGTTTTTGGTATGATGGAAAGAGAGCTATTAATTAAATAGTCACATAGAGTGGTAAGTACTGCAAAGGAAAGGAGTAAATTCTGTAAGATGATATCAGCGTAAAAAACATAACCCACCTCTAAGTTCAGCGAGGTTGTCCCGTGGAAAAGATTTTAACAGAGATCTGAAATATTATTAGGAGATAATAGGTGTGTGTGAGTGGGCAGAAGGGGGAGTTCAGATAGAAGATGTAGCATGTGCAAATAACTCTTAAACAAGAGGATGTCTTTCTCAAATGAAAAAAAAAAAATGAAAAACCCACCATTGTAGCCAGAACAAAACAGGTACAGAGAAGGATGTGTTAAAGTTGATAAGGTGACTACCATTCACAGAACACTTATTATATTAGTTCATTTAATCCTTCCAGTCATTTAAGATACATGAACTGTCATCTCTCCATTTTACCAATGATGAAACAAGGCAGAGAAGTTAAGTGGCTTGCCCAAGGTGACACATCTAATAAATGGCAGAGTCTGTATTTGAACACGGGCAGCCTACATACAGAATCAGTGCCCTTAATATTTATACCATATTGTCCGACATGATCACTTGCATTTTGAAAAGATTGCTCTAACTACAATGTGAAAAATAGATGAGAAGATAATTAGAAAGGACATTGAGAGACCAGTTAAGAGGCTATTGGAGTATTAAACAAATGGTAATTGTAGCTTGGAGTAGAATGATGGCAAGAGAGATTCAGAGAAGTAGATGGCTTATTATTGTACAAAGTGAGTGTATCCTGGGTGAATAAATGAAAAATGAGCGAATGAACTGAGACACATGTATAATATGGCAGTATGCTGTCTTACTGTACAGTATTTATAAGCAACAACTGTTGAATTATCTGTTGGAATAAAAACCATGAGGTAAATATAAACCTATGTAGATTTATGTTGCCATCAACTAAGTTTTTTATCTTAAATACATCTAGAAAAATATATTAATCTATAAAGTAGTAGCTTGTATATGTTCATTCTGCAAACTTTTGGCTGCACTTAATGCTATAAAGCTCTTCTGTTTCTCATTAGACCTTTAAATACTGTTCAGCACAAAAATGAATTATAGTATAAAGCTATTACTGCTTCTCAGATATGAGAATAAAGGAAGAATGCTCTAAATATAAATAAAAAGAAGAGATTATTCACTCTAAAGCTGAATATCGTAACCTTCCTGAACAGTAAAGGCAGATAGGCAGAATAAATACTTGGGTCTCATTTGAAAAATCTGTATTTCTATTTCAGACATCCTACTATAACCATATCCTGTGTTAGTGCATTTTGTGGCTAAAACATTTTTATTCCAGAAAGCTAAAAGATGTAATAAGATATAATAATTGTTTTTAATTCTGCTGTTTCTGTTTCTTTAACAATTCTGATACTTTTTGTAATTGTAAGTACCATCGATAGACACAGACCAACTAATTCTTTGTTAGAAATAAACTTAATTTTTTAAAATGTCTGGAACACACAAATTCACTTTGGCTCTAGAATAAGCAAACTGTGAATAATTCACACCATGAAAACTGTGAATTAAGAATCATTCTAGTTAGAAATAAATGGGGAACTGATAGTTCAAGAATGTAAATCAGAATTTACAGTGAATGGCAGGAACTTTCTCTTCTCTATTCTACCCTCTGAGCCTCACCTAACTTGGTGAGGCTCAGCAAGGTTGATGTCCTCAGTGTTGGAAGCTGCGATGGTCTAGAGCAGGGTGTCAGAACCTGGGTCTTTGAGGGTAGGAGAGTGGCCTGGAATGGTAAGTCAGAGCCTAAGTAGAGATGGGACAGCCTCCATGTGAGAGGATGGCAGACTCAGTGTGGGGTATCAGAGCATAAATGGGATGAGGAGGATGACCATTTGGGAGAGTGGGAAGAGTGGCAGCTATAATCCATTGCAGTATGTTGGAGCTTAAGTGGAATGGTGAGGGCATCCCATGCAGGAGGGCAGCCAGCCTCATGGTAGTAGAACTCAGGTGGAGAGGGGGCAGTCCATGCATACGGCAGCACAGTGGCATCAGCCTGATGGAGAGTGTCAGAGTAGGGGGCAGCAGTGGCAATCTAATAAGGTGTGAAGCCTTTTGTACAGTGAGGAGGATACTTGTGTGTAGCCATGGTGGCAATGAGAGACTGATTATCTACTGGGGATTGTTTAAGGGAGTAAATATATTAAGGATAAAGGGAGCCAGGCCTTTTCACTGTTGGAGAAAGAAATTGCAAATATTGAAAGGGTGTTGAGTTAGATTGGAATTGGAGATATTGGTGTAAACTCAATGGTTTTCTGTATAGATAGATGGATAGATGTAGAAATAAAGAGGTTAATGTTTGGTTAGTTTAATTTGGACTCAGATCTTCTTTAATCCACACAGTCACATTGACAGGAAAGATATTTAATGATTTGACACATCCTGAGGTCTGCTTTCCAAAAGGTAGCCATTTAAACTTAAAGCAAAATTCATATATCAAAATTTGTAACTCTTCTAAATCATATCCCTTTCCCCACAAAGCATGTGGTTCTTGATTTTATGATTTTAGCGAACTTTGGAACAGTTTAGCAAGGAGAAATTGGTAAACCTCTAGTGGCCACTTGTTCCATCTACATACCAGCCTCAGTCTGAATGAATACCTTGGATACATCAACAATGTTCTTGTCTTTTTCTTGCCATAGTGACCGGAAAGACTCTGAAATTTTTAACTTTCACAAATAACTTAATCTTTTGAGAACCCATTCCTCTTGCTATAAAATAAGGATAATACCACCAACTTCATAGGGTTGTGGGTGGAGATTAAATGAGAAATGCATGGAAATTTTCTCTAGACGTTGGAGTGCTTCCCTTCAAGTGTCTTTCTGCTTTCTTACTGACGACTCAGGGGTCCTATAACTTGGGTCTCTTAGAGTCTCTTAATTCTTAAGGAATGAACTTAAGAAAATCTCTTCCACAAGTTTCTGTATAATAAAATTGACCAGATTGTATCTCAGATCTTCCAATTTGTGCAAGAGTGAATAATGATTAGGGTAGAATTGTGAAAAACTATGATGTGTCCCTTTACAACAAATAATCTTAGTGTTTCTATGTGTAGAACAAACTTCTTAATTTCTATATAAGGCCCCAGAGGTCCATGTGTGCTCCTTTTTTTCCCCCTTTGGATAAAAGTCTGAGGCAGTCATTTATTGCATACTCTTCCTTCAATATTTTAGTGAAAGCACACTTCAAACTCAATCTTTTATTATCACTACTAGCCTGTCAATAATCAAATATATAGCTACTGAATGAAAACTTCGATTTTACTATGAACACCATAAGAAAGGAAAACAATATTGACGTCTTACATGTTTAAGGATGCTTAAGAGGTAAAATTAAGGAGACTGGCCCATTAATTGTGGGATAAAATAGTAATTAATCAAACATTTTAACTAGTTTATCAAGTCACACTTAGAAGCGTCTTATTAATTTTACTCCTGTACTGAAATGAAGGTACAGTAAAATTCAAGAGAAATTGAGGTTCAAAATAAATTTTACTTCTGAGCTTGGAATACAAGAGAGTAACAGACTGTTGTCCTAATTATAATACCTTTTAACACCTTGTTAGAGTTCCTTGCTACATCTGAATAAACTGTCCATTTCTACGTAATTGTTTTCATTAGTGTCAATGCTTTTTGAAACTCGATAAATATATTTTTTAAAAATTGGGAAAAGTGGCTCACGCCTGTAATCCCAACACTTTGGGAGGCCGAGGCGGGTGGATCACGAGGTCAAGTGATCGAGACCATCCTGGTCAACATGGTGAAACCCCGTCTCTACTAAAAATGCAAAAATTAGCTGGACGTGGTGGCGCACGCCTATAGTCCCAGCTACTCGGGAGGCTGAGGCAGGAGAATTGCTTGAACCCAGAAGGCGGAGCTTGCGGTGAGCCGAGATCGCACCATTGCACTCCAGCCTGAGTAACAAGAGCGAAACTCTGTCTCAAAAAAAAAAAAAAAAAAAAAAAAAATTGGGAAAAGTAAGTGTTGGTCTGTTTATGTACAATATCAGTCTTTTGCATTTGAAAAAAAATCTGCTAAGGTCTGGGCACAGTGGTTCACACCTGTAATCACAGCACTTTGGGAGGCTGAGGCCAGAGGATCACTTGAGCCCAGGAGTTTGAGACCAACCTGGGCAACAGGGCAAAACCATATCTCCATGAAAAATGCAAAAAATAGCCTGTGCCTATAGTCCCAGCTACTGTTATGGCCGAGGTGGGAGGAGGATCACTGAGCCCAGGAGGTGGAGGCTGCAGTGAGCCGTGATCGCTATCACACTACTGCACTCCAACCTGGGCAAGAGGTGAGACCCTGTCTAAAAAAAAGAAAAGAAAGAAATCAACCAAAGAAACACAAGCACAACCCTGAAAAATATTTTTGTTTGCCTTATTTTTGTTTCTTCTTAGCTGCTATACTTTCTCCATGTGTATACTTTTCTCCTAGTATAGCTGTTAATTATTACTCTAAACATATGATTTATTTCACATTAGCAAAAAGAAATCATTCCTTTTCCATTTAGAGCCATTTTGTGTAAACGTTAAAGGTCTACTTAAGAATTTTAATAGTTTTTCTTTAATTTTTTTAATAGATATAATGCTTATAAGTACTTCTTCATGTGCAGTATAAGGTTCACTGTAGTGCTCTTTTAGGAATAAAAAGAATTCTTAAAATGAAGTTATTTATGTATTTAAATGAAATTATGTATTCATTTAAAATACTGTGTATGGTAATGATTTATTGAAATGAAAGCTAGTAGCAGGCCAGACACAGTGGCTCACACCTGTAATCGTACCACTTTGGGAGGCTGAGACAGGCAGATCCTTTGAGTACAGAAATTCAAGACTAGCCTGGGCAACACGGTGAAACCCCTGTCTCTACAAAAAAAATACAAAACTAGCCAGGCATGGTATCACACTCCTGTTATCCCAGCTACTCAGGAGGCTGAGGTGGGAGGACCACTTGATCCTAGAAAGTTGATGGTGCTTTGGTGAGCTGTGATGGTGCCACTGCACTACAACCGGGGCGACAAAGTGAGAGCCTGTCTCAAAAAAAAGAAAAAAAAGGAAAGGAAAGCTAGTAGCAGCCACACCCTACTAGGTTGCAGGCAGGTTTTTGATGTTGAATAAAGAATTATATAGAGTCAATATAAAAAGGACAAAATTACCATGTAAATTTAATGTGGCACTAATAGTGACTAGTTTATGTTAATGTACAAGAGAATTCATTTACTTACTCATTCACTCAGTGCCTCCCACCAGTATTGCAGTCACTGTAAGTCGTACAAGAAAGGATAAACAACAGCTAAATTATGCACATATGTTCCCAATATTGCTGTTTTGGATCATGGAGACTTCTGATTAAATTAACATGCATATGTATCTATTGTGTAAAATTTAATACATTGATCATAATTTCTTAATTTTAAATATTAAGATTTTTTCAATATTATGGATAAAAATGAACCATAAGAGTTCTGTCTAGATCAGTGTTGCTTCTTCCAAAATATAATAGGACATATATAGATAAAGCTAAATTATCTCAATATTTAACCATAATTATATGCTAAGAATAATATGAGGTCACTCTTTGGAGTTATTCCCATGAATATGCCAAGAACTAAGTATCCCTTCAGATTGAATTAGAGCCAGGAAGCCTATTTGCTTTCCAAATAATAAATAGTCTTAGAGCATTTACTTAACTAAGTGAATAAGCATCAACACAAAGGAACAAAACTAATTAAGTCAAGACATCTGGATCATTGATTTAGCAGTTTCTTAGCTCTGTTACCTTGGGCAAATCGTTTAATCTAGAGGCTTTAGTTTCCTCATCTGTAAATAGAGACTGATATTTGAAGTCTCTTTTAGCTGTAAAGGCCTGTGATTAGATTTCATACTTAAACATTGTAGTCACCAAGTAGATTGAGTCTCAGAAAGGGGAAAGGAGAAGGCCGACTAGAGTACAATGGAAAATGAGCCCAGTGAGAAGTCAAGAAATCAAAGAGAGATGGTGCAAAGGGATGCTTAGCACCATTCTAGAGAATTTTCATGTTAAAAATACGAGTGCATATATACAAAAGACTAGCTCGTTCTTGAATCCTGTTTGCTAATTATGTTCTCTGGTGTCGGGATAAAATGTCAGCACAGGGGAACCATACTGTGTTGCTAATTGGTGTGAGTGTAGAGGAACTCCTGGCAGGAAGTGGTCCAGGTTGGTAGGTAGCAGGGGTAACGAGGCAAACAAATGACTAGAGAATCTGAGCAAAGGCTAAACAGTATAACATAAAGAAAACTAGATTTAAAATAATTAATCCTAAATTCTAGTTGTGGCGTTAACCCTAACTACTGAATGACCCTGGGCTCAAGTTTGAGACCTTGGGAGGCAGAGCAGTGCTGAACAATAGAGAAGCTAATGTCAAACAGAAATGAAAGGCAGCTACTGGGCTGGGCACGGTGGCTCACGCCTGTAATCCCAGCACTTTGGGAGACCAAGGTGAGTGGATCACCTGAGGTCAGGAGTTCGACCTGGCCAACATGGAGGAACCCTGTCTCTACTAAAAATACAAAATTAGCCGGGTGTAGCACGTGCCTGTAATCCTAGCTACTGGGGAGGCTGAGGCAGGAAAATCACTTGAACCCTGGAGGCAGAGATTGCAGTGAGCCAAGATCATGCCATTGCACTCCAACCTGGGCAACAGAGCAAAATTCTGTCTCAACATCCCAAATAAAAAAACGAAAAACAAACAAACAAAAAAATGAAAAACAAACAAAAAAAAGGCAACTACTGGAAGGAATGACTCACACCTGTAATCCCAGCACTTTGGGAGGCCAAGGTAAGAGCATCCCTTAAAGCCAGGTGTTTGAGACCAGCCTGGCCAATATAGTGAGACCCTGTCTCTACAAATAAAATAAATTATCTGAGCGTAGTGGCACACACCTGTAGTCCCAGCTGCTCGGAAGGCTGAGGCAGGAGGATTGCTGGAGCACAGGAGGTCAAGGCTGTAGTGAGCTATGATTGTGCCATTGCACTCCAGCCTGGGTTACAGAATGAGACCCTATCTCTTTTTTTTAAAAAAAAAAAAAAAAAAAAAGGAAAGAAAGATAGTAGGCTCTCCAAATTACAAACAACTGTGAAATAGCCAGGTGGGAAGATGGGAAGATGGCTCATCTATGTGGATGTTGTGGTATTGTCAGAAATTATAAAATTAAATGAGGAAGACGTCATACATACTACACAGATACAGAGCTTGCTTCACACAACTGTTATGCTCTGATAGTTTGTAAATTTATTTAGGATTAATGAAATTATTTTAATTGTCCTGAGAACACACATTATTTTAAAGACCCCTGTAAAGGACAGTTACCCTGTAACTTAATTTTTTTAATAAATACATTTACATATTGAGTTTGCCAGAAGACATAAAACTTGTGGATTATATGAAGTTAAGTCATACAAAGCTGACCACTAAAAATTGTTAACAGTCGTTACTGTATATAACATTCTGGACGTACTAGCCAGTGAAATTAAAGAGAAGTAATTATTTGATTAATAATTCTCCTTTCCACTAAGTATATTTTTATTCATATCCCTAGTGCCAAGCTCAGCACTCATTTATTGCATTAAATGAATTGTAATAGCTACCAGTGCCAAGTACTGTGTTAAATGCATTATTTATATTTCATTTAATCTTTTCACTTTAGAGTTGTGTAATTACTCCAGTTTTACAGCTGTGGAACAGGAAGCCCAAGAGATCAAGAGCTAGTAAATGACATTGGGTTAGGTGGTAGATACAAAGAATTAGAAATGGCTTCTGCACTTAGAGTTTTTATTGTATTAAAAGCTATAAGTGAACATAGAAAATGTTAGCATACTGTTCATATATAGTTATTACAGAATTGATGTTTGGTCTGATATTCTCTGTGCTATTTTAATGCATGGAGGTACCAGTATTTTAGTTGGTGTAATACAGTTATTTTGGAATTAAAAAAAATCAGAATCACTTGCATGTTGAGATGTGCCCAGCTAGTTATTAGAATTTCAGCTGTAAAAAGGTCACTCTTCTATAATTCCATAATTTTCAGAAGATGAAGAAAATAATTGGTAAAGTATGGCTCTGTAGCAGAGTAATTTTTTTTTAGTGCTTTACCATTTATAGATCTTTGACATACGGTCTCTTTTGACCCTCACAACATCCCTGTGAAGTAGGCAGCACAGGTATTCTCATTTGACAGTTGAGGAAAGTGAATCTCAGAGCAGTTAACTGATATGAATAATTACTAATTCTAAGACTTTCTGGGCCAGGCACAGTGGCTCACACCTGTCATCCAACACTTTGGGAGGCCAAGATGGGCAGATCACAAGATCAGGAGTTCAAGACCAGCCTGGCCAACATGGTGAAACCCTGTCTACTAGAAATACAAAAATTAGTCGGGCATGGTGGTGGGCGCCTGTATTCCCAGCTACTCAGGAGGCTGAGGCAGGAGAATCGCATGAACCCGGGAGGCGGAGGTTGCAGTGAGCGGAGATCGTGGCACTGCACTCTAGCTCTAGCAACAGTGCGAGACTCCGTCTCAAAACAAAACAAAACAAAAACCACCCTCACGTGACCCCACTCTTCTCTTTAGCTATTTTCTGTATGTGTTCTCTCCTTTCAAGCAAAATTCTTTGAAAGTGATGTCCATACTTAAACTGTCTTCAACTTCTGTCTAATCTTTTTGGAACCATTTCAGTTAGGCTTTTGCCCTCATTATTTCAACAGAACTGCTCTTATTAAGACTGTCGGTGACCTGCATGTTGCTAAAGTGGTCAGTTTGAAGTCTTTTTACTACTTTTACTAGCACCTGGCAAAGTGAATTACTTTCTCCTCCTTGAAATAATACATTATTCATTTGGCTTCCTTTTTTTCTCCCCCAAATGTTGGCTTTTAATTTTGTTTTGTTTCATGTCCATAACAGTGGGTACTTGGGATTTGATTTTGCCCTTTCTTTACTCGCCTATCACTTCTTTTTATCCAGTAGAGCTTTATTTGGATAATCAGGGTAAGTCAGTTAAAGTGTTCAAACTGTGTAGATAGTTTGTCAAGTAGATTTCAACCCTTACAGTCTGGAATGTTGCAAAGTCAGGCTTCCTTACATGTTTGGCATCTCATTCTTCGTCATACTTAATTTGTCACTACATTCGATAGAGCAAAGCAGAACAAAGAAGTTTTCACTAACCACATGACAGAGACTTTTGACTCCAGGCCTGGTGGAAATTCAGAAAAAGAGAAAATCATATAAAGGAATGAAGTTCCTTAGAAGACCTTGGAAGATCCTGTTAACAGGTCAACCTAACTAGCTATAAATGTCCTGAATTTAGGACTAAGATTTTCATCACTATAGTGATCTTCATTTGTCATCTTATAAATTATGCCACACTTTTCTAGTTTTCCTTCTTCCTCACTGGTCACTCCTCAGTGTCCTTTGCTGGTTCTTCACCAATTCCTTGGCTTCTGAATGTTGGTTTGCAACCAGGCTTAATTGAGATCACATCCAGGGTCATTTCTTTATCACATGTCTTCAGCAGGACCATTTCTATTAATTCCAGACATATGTATTTAGCTGCCTACTCAACATATCAATCTGGATGTCTTAAGGACATCTCAAACTTAACTGTCTAAAACCAAACTTTTCTCTTCCCATTGCCTAAACTTGATCCCTTATTTTAGTTAAAAGCAGTTCCATCCTTCTACTTCATGGGGGTCAAAGTTGATGTTTTTCTTTCACAACCCTTGCTCAAAACATTAGAAAATTTTGTTAACACTAACTTCAGAATATATCCAAAATCTTGCCACTTTTCACCAACTTGCTGCTTTCAGTGTGGACCAAACCAACCTCATCTCTGGTCTGGATTATTGCAGTAGCCTCCTTAAAAGGTCTCCCTTGCTCTGAGTTTGTTTTGTGTGTGTGTGTGTGTATGTGTGTGTGTGTGGTGTGTTTTGTATTTTTTTTTTAAAGGTAAAGCCTCTAGCACCTGGTATACCCAAGCAGTCTCCTATCCAAACACTAACCAGGCCCTACCCTGCTTAGCTTCCAAGATCAGACGAGATCAGGCGTGTTCGGGGATGGTGGGTCTGTTGACCTTGAGCTGGTTTTTAATCAACATAGAAACACTCATCTATTTAAGAACTTGTATTAGGTCATGCCAGGTTTATTGGAGGTTATGCCCTTTAGTGTATTTCCAACTCAGGGTTAAAACCAAAGTCCTTATGGTGGAAGATAGGACATATAAACTGGTATTCTGGCCCTCACACACTCCACTTCAATATCTACTACTCTTCCCTCTTGCTCACTCAGCTGTGGCTTGCTTATTCAGCTTCTTGCTCTTCCTGGAATACATCAAGCATGTGTAGGCCCGGGTTTTAACCATTTTAACAACTGAACTTGTAACTGCACTAGTTCTCTAGGTAAGCTGAAGTATTAGGGATGTAGACAGTTTATCCAAAGTAATAGGAAGGCCTAATGAAAACATGCAGATATTGTGGTAAAAATAGAGTTGGTGAACAAGGAATTACCTTCTGACTACTTCTCTTTTAGCAAAGTAGGAGGCAAGGTTATTAGCTAAGAGTGAGATGGATAGGAGGTGGTATAAATTTCAAGTAAAAGAATAAGGTATGGGATAGTTGGCTAGGATAATGAAGTAGTGAATGGAGTTGAACTAAGTAGTATTAAAGTCCCATAGGTAATATACATGTATTTCAAAGGATAACTAGACAACCTGGTTCTTTCTTTTCTTTTTTCCAACCTTCTTCAGCAGCATGAAGAAGGGTTAGTAAAAAAACTAACCATAAATCAGGGTTGAAATTTTGTAAAGCTAGAGAGGGCAAGAACAGTGACTATATTTGGAAGGAATGACTGTAATGATGGCTTAGGAATCCAAGCTGTATAAAGATGGAAATGAAGACAGGAGGGGGTGAGGGATAATAATAATTATTATTAGGATCAATGGATTGTGGTCTCTGGAGTCAAAAAGTTGTTTGACTTGGGGTATTCCAGGGAGTGACTTGACGGGGCTAGCTGTCTGAGAATGAGATTCTTGAAATTTATTGCAGGGAAGTGGAGTGGGAGAGGCATGATTGTCATTCTTTCTACTTCATAAGGCAGTTATTGCTAATGACAATGGAGATGACCATGGGAGTGACTTACTGAGGTGGAGTGGAAGTGAAAGTCATAGAGAAGTCAAAAAAGTTGCAGTAGGGTATTGGGAAGGGAAAGATCATTTGGAGAGATTTTGAAGTCATTAAGAGCTTAATTTAAATTTTAATTAAAAATTGAAATAAAAAGATTTGGGGAAGTTTCCCAAATATGAAAGTTTTCACCTGTCTTTTAAAAAACAACACCATAAGAAACCAACAATAATTAAATTTATCTTTTTTTTTAACTGTACAATATTTTTCAATTTTCTTTGAGGATAGATGTTGTTGATCCTGAATTGGAAATTGGTTTTTTAGCTCTGTGAGACTGAAACAGTTTCTGCAGTCCATATGAATTAAAGAGGAGAAACGTCAATTGTGTTAGATCTTTAAAAACATTTTTGGTGGTAGTTTGGTATTCAGAAGTGCTGGAGGAACTCTGGCAGAAAGAGCCATAGAGCAAGCCCAAACTAGGACAGCAAAGTCATTATTCTGCTTTTTAGTGAAGAAAGTATTTTTTAAGTGATGGTGACCTTTGGTTTTTTACCAAAAAGTGCTTTATTGGGACTTCATTTGGATGCAAGGCTGTATCAAAGTAATTAGGAAAACAAGGATTGAATATTAAATAGTGACTTCTAAAAAATAACATTTTGTGATATATAAAATAGTTATTTTAAATTAAATTACATTAAAGACATACAGATAAAAGCAAGAAGATTGAGTAAACATAGTATTTAGTGCCTCACATTACTGTACGGTAGAACCTTGGAGCAACATATAATTTGAGTTATACTACATAATGCGGACATTTATGTTGGTGCTGATGCCAGCTTTAATTTAGAATATTTTCCTTGTATTTCCAAGTAAATACAGTAAAATAACTTTAACTGTTTTACAAAATTTAAAAAGAATGCCCAAAGGAAACAGAAAATAAGAGCTTTCTTGAGTTTAAATATAAGATGATAAGATTTAAATTAGAGTTCACCACTGATACAGAGATTCATTTCACCCAAGCTATGGTAAGAATGAATGTGTTGGAAAAGGAAGTGAGAGGATAATTAAGACAAGGAAATGAGGAAGTTGGACTCAGTGAGTAAGTCCAACTAGCTGAAATTACTACCTTGTAATTTATTCCATTTAGGAATAAGAGCAGTGCTAAAGGCAGAGAGAATAGGGAAGTGATGCCTCTTTGATGACTTAATCATCTTCTTTATTTCTAACTCACACATGATTTCAGAATACTGCTTACCTTCACTTCTTTAGTTTATCTTGATATTTTCCGTTGACCTTTTCCATAGTCCCAAAGTATTTGCTGCTATGGAGCAGGAAGATTTATGATCTCAGGCTTTGAAACTAAAGAGATTGAAGGATGTTACTTTTGAAAAATCTAAGACTTCATGACTTGATTCTTATTATTATTTATTTTTAAGAGATTGGATCTTGTACTGTCAACCCAGGCTGGAGTGCAAGGTGTGATCATGACTCACTGTAGTCTCAACCTCCCAGGTTCAAGCAGTCCTCCCACCTCAGCCTCCAGAGTAGCTGGAATTACAGGCAAGGCCATGATGCCTGGCTGCTTTTTTAAAAAAATTACTTTTTGGAGAGATATTCTTGTTTTGTTACCCAGACTGGTCTTGAACTCCTGGAGTCAAGCAATCCTCTCACCTTGGCCTCCCAAGTGCTGGGATTACAGGCATGAGCCACTGTGCCTGACTGATTGTTTTATTTCAGCTTAAAAACTGTCTACTTTATATTGTGGTGATCAAAACCATTCCTTGCTTTCCAGCCTTCTTTTGTCATGTTTCTGGAGTTGTTTGATCACTAGTGATGTGACCACTAAAGAAAGGCTGAATGACTTGTTTCCCCCACTCCAAAGAGACAGGGTCTTGCTCTGTCACTCAGGCTAGAGTGTTGTAGCACGATCATAGCTCACTGTAACTTTGAACTTTCGGGCCCAAGCTGGCCTCCCATTTCAGCCTCCCTAGTAGCTAGAACTACAGGCATGTGCCACCATGAATGACCTAATGTAAAAAAAAAAAAATTTTGTTTGTTATCCTCCCACCTGGGCCTCCTAAAGTGCTGGGATGATAGGCATGAGCTACCGCCAGGTCACAGATGTTACAAAGAAGAGAATTTGTTTCACTTGCAGCTAAACTTGTATTATATTTTACCTTTATGGTGCCTTTTAAAAGCTGATACCTGTTTTTTAAAGTTGGCTTTTATTTGGGATCAATTTATTTTCAAAGTATAGTACAACCTTAATCAAATATACTTAACACAATTATAGGCTTCTCTTAAGTTTTCCACTTGTACAGTTCTATTTTTGAGTTTTAAATCAACATTAGCTGTTAAACATTGTATCCATATATACAGTTTTTGCCAGTTAAAGATAGTTTAAAACTTTAAAAAATGATATATAAATAAATTTTATAGTTTGTAACTTAACCTTCAGTAACTGAAAAATGAAATTTGACGGTGACCAACTCTAAAAATACCTTTAGGAGAGGGAGCTAATACATAGATAGAGTCCAGGGTGTTATCCAGTAGAATTACAGCATGCATGATTTTGAATATTGGAGAAAAAGAATTAGTTTTTAAAAACAGTCTGAGGCCAGGCACAGCGGCTCATACCTGTAATCCCAGCATTGTGGTAGGCCGAGGCAGGCAGATCGCCTGAGGTTAGGAGTTTGAGATCAGCCTGGCCAACATGGTGAAAATGTCCTGGGTTACAAAGTGAGACCCCATTTCAAAAAAAATAAAATAAGAAAAATAAAGAAAAACAGTCTGACACAGGTCTTAGAAATCAGTTTTTTAGATGAAGTAATTTTTCTTTGGGAGTCCTGAAAGAGCTTGAGAAGTGATAAACAAAATGAATTATTTGTGGAAACTAGAGGTGGAAGAGCTAACAAGAAGAAAAAAAGCCAGTAAGACCATGTTAGTAGGGTAGGAAGGACTTGATATCAGTTGGATAAAGGATAATGCATTATAAAGCATAGGTCTTCAAAGAAGAGCACACAAGATGATCCACTGACATAAGGAGAAAAGAGCTTAGAACTTCTGTTTACATTAAATAAAAAATAAGAAACGGGACACTTTACTAGTGTTTAAAATGTGAGTTGTTACTGGTGTCTTGTCTTGGACGTAAAAAGTTTCGTATGAAGAAACCACGGATTTGCCTGAGTGTGGTGGCTCACGCTTATAGTCCCAGTGCTTTGGGAGGCCCCCGTGGGAGAATTGCTTGAGGCCAGGAGTTCAAGACCAGACTGAGCAACAAAGCAATACGCCGTCTTTTCTCTCTCTCTCTCTCTCTCTCTCTCTCTCTCTCTCTCTCTCTCTCTCTCTCTCTATATATATATATATATATATATATATATATATATATATTTGAACTGGAGTCTCGCTCT
Source organism: Cacajao melanocephalus (assembly GCA_963573385.1). Classification (NCBI taxonomy): domain Eukaryota; kingdom Metazoa; phylum Chordata; class Mammalia; order Primates; family Pitheciidae; genus Cacajao; species Cacajao melanocephalus. The sequence continues at coordinate 75,499 of CAUYLG010008687.1, forward strand.
GTCACCAGGCTGGAGTGCAGTGGTGTGATCTGGGCTCACTGCAACCTCTGCCTCCCGGTTCAAGTGATTCCCCTGCCTCAGCCTCCCGAGTAGCTGGGATTACAGGCACATGCCACCACGCCTGGCTACTTTGTTTGTATTTTTAGTAGAGACAGGATTTCACCATGTTGGCCAGGATGGTCTTGACCTCTTGACCTCGTGATCCACCCGCCTTGGCCTCCCAAAGCGCTGGGATTACAGGCGTGAGCCACTGTGCCTGGCCTACAAAATATTTTTAAAAATTAGTCAAGCATGTTGGTGCATGCCTGTAGTAGTCCTAGTTAGTTGGGAGGCTGAGGCTGGAGGATGGCTTAAGCCCAGGAGTTTGACGCTACAGTGAGCTACGATGGTGCCACTGCATTCCTAGGTGAAAGACCCAGACCCTATCTCTTAAAAAACTAAAAAATAAAATATAAAAAGGAAACCATGGATTAAATATACTTTAATGTGAACATAGGCAAACGATAAGTAATGGCCAGGCCGATGCTTCTTAATACAGTTCAGAAAAAACAAACAATGTTTATTAACAAAGAAAAATATAATGTCTAATATAATCGTATGGACTAGAGGTGACTTTCTAAGAAATTACTGAGGAGGTTATTTGAAATATGGCCACTGATCTGTTACTGTTAGTAATGAAGCTTGTCCTGAGTGTATTTTGTCCTTATTATATTAGATAATAATGTGAAGCCATCATAATTAGCAAGAGTTTAAAAAATAAGAATCCAGACTATGGCTTTTGCAATTTTGTTTTTTTTTTTTTGAGACTGAGTCTCCCTGTGTTGCCCAGGCTAGAGTGCAGTGGCACACTCATGCCTCTACCTGTTCATGCCTCTTACTGCTGCCTCTACCTGCTGAGCTTAAGTGATCCTTCCAGCTCAGCTTCTCAGATAGTTGGGACTATAGACGGGTATTACCATGTCCAGCTAATTTTTGTATTTTTAGTAGAGATGGGGTTTTGCCATGTTGCCCAGGCTAGTCTCAAACCCCTGAGCTCAACTAATCCCCCTGCCTTGGCCCCCCGAAGTGCTGGGATTATAGGTGTGAGCCACCACGACCCGCTGGCTTCTGCAATTTTTTAGTGATGTTAAAAGTCAAGACTATGCCAAATTTTACTCAGTTTATTGATAATGTTTGGAGGCCTCTTTTTAAAAATTGTAGTAAAATACAGATAACCTAAAATCTACAATTTAAAGTGTATAGTTCACTGGTGTTAAGTACATTCACATTGTTGTACAGCCATCACTATCATCCATCTCTAGAGCTTTTTCATGATGCCAAACTGAAACTCTGTACCCATTAAACAATAGTTCCTCATTTCTTCCTCCCCCATCCCCTGGTAACCACCATTCTACATCCTTCATTATGCCAATTGAAACATGTCAGTCATCAATGATCACAATTATATGATTTCATTTATATGAAGTGTCTAGAATAGGTAAATCTGTTGATACAGAAAGAACAGTAGTTTCCTAAGGCTGGTGTTGGAGAGGGGGAAGTAGGGAGTGACTCCTAATGAGAACCAACTTTTCTTCTGGGGTAAGGAAAAGTCAGAGTAAAATGATCGGTTTTAGGGGGTAAGAGGAATACATAGGTGAACCACAGGAAATTTATTTTTGGTGGAGACATGAAGATTTTTTTTACTATGTAAAATACACATAATGTAAAATTTACCATCTTAACCATTTTAAAATATATAGTTTAGTGGCATTAAGTGCATTTATATTGTACAGTCATCACCACCATAAATCTCCAGAATGATCTTCATCTTAACATCTTACTCATTCCTACCCCTATTCCCTCTCAACTACCGTTCTACTTCCTTCTTTCTGATTTTGACTATTCTAGGTACCTCATATAGGTGGAATCATATAGTATTTGTCCTTTTCTGACTGTCTTATTTTACTTAGCATGATGTCCTCAATATTTATCCATGTTTTATAGCATAGCCAGAATTTCCCTCCTTTTTAAGGCTGAATAATATTCACTGTCTTTATATACCACATGTATCATTTATCTGTTGATGGACAGGTGGGTTGTTTTCATAATGCTGCTATGAATATGTGTTAATGGAAAGTCTCTTGAAATTTTGAACTTAGTGGTGAAAAGCAGCACACTATTAGAAATATACTTGCTAAAAGGAAAAATTGTTTCTTCTGACACCAAATGTGTGAGTTTTTTCCACTTGAACAACCAGTTCTTCAACTCTGGATACTAACTAGATGTCTTACAGTTCAATTTTGTCACTATCTATCTGGAGTTAGTATAGACCCTACAGTTGAAGGACTCAATTCCATAATACTGCCGAAACTTCAAGCTTCAGTTGCAGGTCCTGGACGTCTGGTACTTGATTGACTTGGTTACAAACCAGGGGTTCCTGTGACCCCCTTCTCAGGCTTGATAATTTGCTGTAATGGCTTACAGAACTCAGGGAAACACTTTATTTACTGTTGCTGGTTTATTACAAAGGATATTGTAAAGGTCACAGATGAACAGCTAGATTAAGAGGTACCTAGGGTAAACTTTGGAAAGGCCCAGGGTGCAGGATTTTCTGTTCGAGTTGAGATGCACTGCAAGTGGATGTGTTCACCTACCCAAAAGGTTTCCAAACTCATGGTTTAGGGTTCTTATGGAGGCTCCATTACATAGGTATGATTGATTAAATAATTAGTTATTGTTAATTAAATTCAATTTCCATCCCTTCTCCCTTCCCAGGAGGCTAGGGGTAGGGAGAGCTGGAAGTTTCAACCCTCAATCACATGGTTGGTTCCTCTAGCAGCCAGCCCCTATCCTTCAAAGTCACCTCATTAGTATAAATTTAGGTATGATTGAAAAGGAGTTATTATGAATAACAAAAGACACTCCTCCTACCCCTATGACTCAGGGGATTCCAAGGGTTTCAGAAGCTCTGTGTCAGGAACCAGGGGTGGAGAGCAAATGCATATATTTGCAAGCTGCTAATAAAGACATACCCACGACTGGGTAATTTATAAAGGAAAGAGGTTTAATTGACTCAGTTCCACATGGCTGGAGAGGCCTCACAATACTGGTGGAAGGTGAATGAGGAGCAAAGTCACATTCTACGTGGCAGCAGGCAAGAGAGCATGTGGAGAGGAACTCCCCTTTATAAAACCATCAGATCTTGTGAGACTTATTCACTGTCACAAGAACAGTAAGGAAAAAAACCTGCCCTCATGATTAAATTACCTCTTGTGAGGTCCCTCCCATGACACGTGGGGATTATTACAATTTGAGGTGAGATTTGGGTGGGGACACAGAGCCAAACCATACCAGTCAGTAGCACTAGCTCTTTTGTGGTTTAAATAGTGATATTATATGTGTAAAACATGGCAACAAAGTAAATTATCTTAGCAGATACTGTTAGAAGGCCACATAGAGAAACAAATTTTTTTAGGAAAGATTTCACATGGAGAGTTTGTTGTACGGTTTGATTAAAATACAGATGTTTCCAGCATTTCTCAGCTTATAATGTCTAGATTATGTTTCAATAATGAATAATGTTTCAGTAAAGCAGTTACATTTAAAACTGCCTTTTTGTTACCCACTAAAGGAAAGATGTGTTGGAAAAGATTTGTTCTTAACAGTAAATGTATTAAGCACTGATAAAGTAGTGTGTTGGCTAGAATTTCAAAAAGGAAATTGGAATAAGTTTGCAGTTTATTTACTTCATTTATAGGTACGCAAGGAAAACTAAAGTAGGAAGTCCACAGAGTATTGTTATATTTTTATTACGGTTAGTTTTATAAAAATAATATCGTTAAGACTATTTACAGTGTTTCCAAGTGAAACAGGGAGAGACCATTGACAAATCTTTGTTTCACACAGGTTTGCTTTTTATCTCCTGGCTGTTTCAAATTCGTTGATGTTTTTGTTTAATTAGTGGCTGACAGTAGTATGCTTACCTATCAGGTATTTTGGGGAAAATTTAAGATAAAAGAGAAGTTTTAATGGTGACTGAATAGCTGCTTTCCCAAAGAAATTTGAGCTATACAGAAAGCATACTGATGATGAATATTTGGAAATGTATTCATTTATATAATTTTGTTGCTGAAAATGATGTATTTCACTTGGAAGTATTGTGTCTGTACACTTAAAATTATTGGAAAAGGAAATTTTTTACTTGTAAAGTCAGTGTTTTAGTCAGAGGTCTCCAGAGACAGATAATCAACCGGTTAGATATATACATGTATAGAGGAATTTCTTTTAAGGAATTGGCTCATGTGATTGTGGAAGCTTGAGGTCTGCAGGGTAGGCCCAGGAAACAGTTGTAGTTTCAGACCAAAGTCAGTATTCTGGCAGAATTCTTTCTTGCTGGGGGAAAGTCAGTGTATTCAATGAAAGCCTTCAACTGATTAGATGAGACCCACCCACCCATTTTTGGAGCATAATCTGCTTTACTTAAAATTCCCCTATTTAAATATTAATTTTTTCCTTCCCTCTTAACCTGTCCCCTTACCCCCACTTCCTTCTCCTCTTTTCCTTCCTTTCCTGCGGACAGGATCTCACTCTGTCAACCCAGGCTGGAGTGCAGTGACACAGTCACAGCTCACTGTAACTGGAATTCCTGGATTCAAGGGATCTTCCTGCCTATGCCTTTTACCTAGCTAATTTTATTTACCTAGCTAATTTTATTTATCTATTTAATCTATTAATATTTATTTTTGAGACAGGGTCTTTTCTTTCTTGCCCAGGCTGAAGTGCAGTGATCACCACTCACTGCAGTCATGACCTCCTGGATTCAAATGATCCTTCCACCTCAAGTCTCCCAAATAGCTGGAACTATAAGCACATGCTAACATGCCTGGCTAATTTTTAAAATTTTTTTGCAGAGACTGGGTCTTACTATGTTGCTAAGGCTGGTCTTGAACTCTTGAGCTCAAGAGATTCTCTTGCCTCAGCTTCCCATAGTGCTGGGATTACAGATGTGAGCCACCTAGCCTTTTTCATGTTTTGTAGAGACAGGGTCTTACTATGTTGTCCAGGCTGGTCACAAACTCCTGGCCTCAAGTGAGTCTCCCATCCAGGTCTTCCCAAGTGCTTGGATTATAGGCATGAGCCACTGTACCTGGCCTCAATGTTAATTTCATCCAAAAAACACCTTCACAGAAACATCCAGAATAATATTTGACCAAGTAAATAGCTGGGCACAATGGCACAGCCCAGATGACACATAAAATTAATCATCACAATTAGTTTCAGTGGGGTTTGAACTTATTTTTTTTTGAGACAGTGTCTCTGTTGCCAGGCTGGAGTGCAGTGGAGCAGTCTCGGTGCACTGCAGCCTCTGCCTCCTGGGTTCAAGTGATTCTCCTGCCTCAGCCTCCTGAGCAGTTGGGACCACAGGTGCACACCACTACGCCTGGCTAATTTTTGTGTTTTTAATGGAGACGGGTTTTCACCATGTTGACCAGGCTGACCTCAAGTGATCCACCCACCTCGGAATCCCAAAGTGCTTGGATTACAGGTGTGAGCCCGGCCATAATATTTTAAAAGTCACTGCTCAAAGGCTTTTGTCAAATATGAAAAAAAAAAATTTAAAAAGAATGTTCATTTAATTTTCATTTCTTTTTAAAATTTCTATTGTGAATTTCATAACTACATAATTCAATAGTATATCATTTAATATGTAAATAACTGAATATAATAGTATTTGTTCAGGTATTTTACTGAAGGGTTTGGAATTTAAAATTTGGAGACAATGTAGAGGATAAAGAAGTGTCATATAAAATTTGGTGAAGTAGCTTGTGGGAAGGGAAGCCTTTGAAGCAATTTGGAAAAATAAAGGAAGATTGTTTCAGCTTTGAAGTGGCTTTTTTGGAATTGTTTTTCATTCAGTGTGTTACAGTTTGATGAGAATTCTAATTTATGATAGTTCATATTATATAGATTGAGTTTACTGAACAGTACATTTTCTTGCCATATTCAAATATATTTTGAAAACCAGATGATAATCAGAAAGTTTCTTAGAAGAATAAGAGTAGCAACTTGCTTTTAGGAGTACGTGGTTTTTTTTTTTTTTTTTTTTTTTTTTAATGATTTAAGGTGGAGAAAGAGCTAAAAAGCAAAGGGAGATAATTCATTTGTAAATAACGTGACTAAACCACAAGTGATTTTAAAACAAGCTGTAAATCTGGAAAGAGATGATACTTGAATATTTTTTCAGCATTGCAGACTTGATATTTGAGAAGGAGACAGCACCAAGTTTGTTAGTCAGTTTGGAGCTTGTTCTTAAAACAAGGGAAATGGTGGTTACTCTGGCAGAACTTTGAGGACTGAAAGAGCCTTGTACGACAGTGGTACTCTGTTATATGTCATTATCATGTTTCCTGCATTGCAGAACATTTTTAATAACATCACCACAATCCTGTTAGGTGGGTGATGGGACTTCCATTTTAAGATGGGAAAACATTCAGGGAGCCTTGTTAGCTTGCCCAGTTTGAAGCATCTTGGAAATGACAGATCCCAGAATTTGAACTCAAGCATATTTGATTTTGTCCAGCTAAATATTTCTTCATTGAGTACCTGCTATGGTGCCAAGCATGGTGCTTAGGCTGTGGGAGTTCAGAGTTAAATAATGCATGATTCTGGCCCTCAATATAGTATGGCAAATGAATAAGATAGTAATTTTAGGGATCCTTGGGGACCTAGAGAAAGACCACTTATTTCAGTTTGAGAGTTTAGGACCATTTTCTGGTAAACATAATGCCTGAACTGAATCTCAAAGGCCATGGTGGCGGGGTTTAGGGAAGAATTGACTGCAAAAAGATGACCAGGGGAGGGTGTTGCAACTAGGAGAGCCATGTGTGTAAAGACATTCAGGCATAAAGTAGCATGATTTATGCTTAGGGACCTATTTCCAGGTCTTAAAGGGTGAAGTAGGTGGGACTAGTACAAAAGCCTAGGTTTTTCCTTTTTACCTCATTGCTTCACTGTACAGATATCAGAAGCTGATTAAAATATATGTGGATAAAATTTTAGACTTTTAAAATGCATTTTTTATTTTTTAAATTTTTTTTGAAGGAAAGAAAAAGAGACAGAAGAAAGAGTGAAAGAAAGAAGAAAAAAAGAATGTAAGAGAGAAAGAAAGAGGAAGAGAAAGAGGGAGAGAGAACGGGATTCTTGTTCTATTGCCCAGGCTAGAATGCAGTCTAAAGATGGGTATTAAAAACCTCTTTTATGCCAATAATTGTGCTTAACAAT
>CAUYLG010008691.1:0-20947 GCA_963573385.1 Cacajao melanocephalus
CAAGTGATTCTCCTGCCTCAGCCTCCCGAGTAGCTGGGTTACAGGCGCCCACCACCACATCTGGCTAATTTTTGTATTTTTAGTAGAGACAGGGTTTCACCATATTGGCCAGGCTGGTCTCAAACTCCTGACCTTGTGATCCACCCGCCTTGGCCTCCCAGAGTGCTGGGATTACAGGCATGAGCCGCTGTGCCTGGCCCTGTCTTTTCTCTCTAGGTGCTTTCTAGGTCTTTTAAAAATCTTTAGTGTTCCACAGTTTTGGTGATTTGTCTAGGTTTGGATTTTTTTTAATGTTTCCTCCTAGGTATTTGTTGGGCTTCATGTAACCTATGAAGTTTTTTTGTTTGTTTTTCTGTCAGTTTTGGAAAATTCTTAGTGTTCTTTTTTTAAAATACTGCATCTCCCCATGCTTTCTCTTCTCCTTCTGTGACCCTGATGAGACATGTCAGACATAGTTTTTGATGTCACTTAAACCTTTCTTTGACTTTTCTAACTCCCTTATTTTTATGCTACCTTCCAAATAATTTCCTTAACTTTCAGTTTGTTGCACCTTTCCATGGCTTATCTAATCTTCCATTAAATATGCCCCGTTGACACTGTTTTTAATGGTAATAAATTTTTAATTCCCATATATTTTTTTATATGAAATCTGCTTTGACTTTCTTTATGATTTCTTATTTCCCAAACATACTTGTGAGCTTGTCTTTTATTTCTTTAAAATATATTAAACATGACATTTTAGAGACTCTGTAATCTGAAATGGTATATTTGGGGTATAGCCTTGTGGGATCCTAGCTTTATGATAAAGATCTTAGCTGTGTCCATGAAGCCTTGGAAACCACAGTTTGAGTTCATCAGGTAGCAAGTGTTCTTAGGGTAAAGGCCGTTTGTAATGCCACACTTACTATCTAGTTTCTCATCTTTACTCAATCTCTCACCAAAGGATTTTCTTTTATTTTAACAGCTCACGAATGATTTCCAGAAAGACTTTTAACATGCCTTTTTTTTTTTCAGAATAATTAGCTGTTTCATTGGGAGAATGGATTTAGATATCCAGTCTGCCATATTACTAGAGGAAATGCTGTGATTCCCTTGTTCCATCAGACTCACTCAAACTTTGTTTTTTTTCTCTGCCTATGATGCCTGTGAGCAGTGTGACACGGTGCCTATATCCAGGGTGGCAAGGGCATGTAGTTTGCTCTTCCAGAGATTAGTTCCTTTTCCACCTTCTGCCCATTTACAGCTCAGTCTTGTGGCAAATGGTGTCATTGGGCTCACATTTTTTCATTTTTCCAAGAGGTGTCCACTGTATAGAATACCACTTAGAGAGCTAATTGGGTTGGGAAGAAAGATAAAGGAGTGGAGAGGAAAGGCTGCACCTGAAGTGACAGGAGCCACTTGTTGAAAAAAAGACATGAGTGAGAGATTCGGAGAAGAGCACTCTGTAGTTTCGGCGACATCACATTATGCATCTAGTGACCCTTGCTGGCCTGTGAAATCCTTTCCACTGCTCAGGGTTCTCTGTGCTTTTGTTCTTGACTACTGCTATTCTTAGAGCTGTTCGTTTTCCTTGTGTATCTCAGTTTCCTTTTCAGAAGGCAGATTGTCATGTATTTAGGAGTGCATTTACTGTAATTGGAGCGTTCTGGCTTGTTTAGTCCCCTCTTCAAATATAAGACGCACATCTTGAAGCTTATGTTCAGAAAATGTGTGTGTGATCCCTTGCCCCAAGTGCCAACAGCAGATGCAGCAGTTGACACGCTGCAGGGAATTTCCAACTGCTGGGCAGGTTTCTGAAATCCGGACACGTGCTGTTCACACTTTGGCTTCTGAGGCAAGGATCAGTGGTTGAAAGAGGGGAGGAGCTGGCAGGGGACTGGAGGGGGAAAGATCTTACAATGCCTGCCCAGGGCTTTAGGCTGTGTCAGCTTTCTGCATCTCTTCTCCAGCTGGAGTTGGCAGGGTCAAATAAATCACTGCAGAGTGGTTATGAGCCCAACTCACTGGGGACTTCTTTAGGCACACCTGTGACGTCATCCCGTTATCACTGTCTGTTCCACAGAACCTCTTTTCACCTCTCCCCTGAGAGAGGGTGATGCCCAGAACTCATGTCAGGGCAATGAGCAGAGGAAAATGTTTCGTAATTATTATTTTTGAGATGCCTGCTAAGGATACAATTGCAGGCCATTGACACATTATTCAGTATTCCTCATTAGAAGACAAAACCCCTCTTTGCAAACATGGCCTGAATACCCCTTGTGGATAAAACATTTTTTTAAAACTTGGAAAGAAAGTCTTGAAACTCCTAAGTGGTCTCTCTTTTTTTTTTTTTTTTTGAGACAGAGTCTTGTTCTGTCTCCAGGCGCCAGGCTGGAGTGCAGTCACATGATCTCGACTTGCTGCAATGTCTGCCTCCCGGGTTCAAGCAATTCTTCTGCCTCAGCCTCCTGAGTAGCTGGGACTACAGGCGCACGCCACCATGCCCATCTAATTTTTTTTTGTATTTTTTAGTAGAGACGGGGTTTCACCATGTGGGCCAGGATGGTCTCCATCTTTTGACCTCATGATTCGCCCGCCTCAGCCTCCCAAAGTGCTGGGATTACAGGCATGAGCCACCGTGCCCGACCTAAGTGGTCTCTTTTGCACCCCTTACCTCCCCCGTTCCGTCCCCACACATAGTCTGCTGTATTCACAGTCCTTCACTGACTTCCCATTTCACTCAGTGTAAAAGTCACATTGTTGACAAGGCCTTTATATATGGACCTCTTCTTCTGCCCCCGCATTGGTTCTCTCTGACCTCGTTCACTGCTGTTCTCCCCCTGGCTTGGTTACTCTGCTTCAGCCACACACCTTTCTTGCAAGTGCTCTGCTGAGCTGGGGACTCTTCTGCCTTTGGCCCTTTGCATTAGCTTTTTCTCTGTTTGGAATGTTCTGCATCCAGCCATCCACCTGGTGAATTCATCTCATCTCCTGTAAGGCTTTGCTTAATGTTACCTCCGTGAGACCTACCCCACCCACCCTGTTTGACGCTGCTGTATTCTACTCCAAACCTGTACTCTTAACTTCCCATTCTTTGATTTACTTTGTAAATTCTAGATAATTTACTTAATGTGCGTGTGTTTATTATTTCTTTTCCTCTATTCTGCAAGAATGTAAGCTTCCTGCTAATACAGATCTTTGGCCTGTTTGATCCACTGATATATTGTGAACATCTAAAACAGTACTTGGCTTCTTGTAACTTCTCAATAAACATATGTTATATCAAGTTCAAGTCAAAGAATAATTTGAGGCCAGGCACAGTGGCTCACGCCTGTAATGCCAGCACTTTGCAAGGCCAATGCGGGTGGATCACTTGAGCTCAGGAGTTCAAGACCAGCCTGGCCAACATGGTGAAACCCCGTCTCTACTAAAAATACAAAAATTAGCTAAGTGTGGTGGCAGGTGCTTGTTATCCCAGCTACTTGGGAGGCTGAGGCAGGAGAATCTCTTGAATTGCTACTGGGAGGCAGAGGTTGCAGTGAGCTGAGTTTGCACCACTGCACTTCAGCCTGGGCGACAGAGTGAGACTTCATCTCAAAAAAAAAAGAGAGAGAGAAAGAAAGAATAATCTGTCAGCAAATCAGCCTGGGCAATGCAATGAAGACTGAATGGCAAGGGCAGGGGCATCTGTTAACTAGGTTGTTTCTCATAATCTTACTGTCTTTACTTGTTTTCTGTTATAATTTTAAAAAGTATAATTTCCAAATGCATATTTTATATCCTAACATTAAAGTAAAATTCATTAAATGTGCTTTGGTTTCTACTGTTGTGTTAATCCGTTCTCCCACTGCTATAAAGACATACCTAAGACTGGGCAATTTATAAAGAAAAGAGGTTTAGTTGACTCTTAGTTCCACAGGTTGTACAGGAAACGTGGCTGGGGAGGCCTCAGGAGAATTCCAATCATGGTGGAAGGCACAGAGGAAGGAGGCACATCTTCCATGGCTGGAGCAGGAGGATGAGAGTGAAGTGGGGGTTGCCATACGCTTTCAAACAGCCAGATCTCCCAAGAGCCCAATCAGAGACAGCACCAGGGAGTTGGTGCTAAACCATCAGAATCCACCCCATGATCCAGTCACCTCCCACCAGGCCCCACCTCTGACACTGGAAATGACAATTCAGCATGAGATTCAGGCGGAGACGCAGTCCAAACCATATCAACTCTTAACCCTGGAGTAAATGTCATTGGCGCTCTGGAAAGTAAATTTTTATAGGACAGCATAAGTTCAGTCCTTTCTGGTCTCTTGAATCTTTCATCTTTTGCTCTTTGTCCTTTCTTCCTGCCTCCAAATACTGTTTTATTTCTCTTTCTCTACTCATGTATCATATTTTTACATTCACCTTACTGGAGCAATTCTGTCCTGTTTATGTAAACTAATTTTTTAAGAGGATTTAACATCTTGGGTTTCATTGAAAGTACTAAAAAAGACAAAGTAGAAACCAACTTCCAGCAATGATATTCTTTCCTATATGACATATAAATAATTCAAGGATTTTTTTACACAATTGAAAAGATACTGAATATAAAATGTTTGATTCTACTATTTTTTTTTCTTTTTTTTGTTTGATTCTACTATTTTAACTTACAAGTATACAAAACTGTAAAATTCTTAGTAAACATAATTTATATACAAATAATATTAGTAACGGCCAAAACTGCAATACTTTTGCACCAACCTAATATAAACTGAATCACGTTCTCATATGAATGTTCTTGTTTTTACGTATACACAGGGCCTCGGTGTGTCACCCAGGCTGGCAGTGCCATGATCATAGCTCACTGCAGCCTCGAACTCTTGGGCTCAAGCAATCCTCCTGTCTCAGCCTCCTAAGTAGCTGGGACTGCAGATGCATGCATGCCACCATGCCCAGCTAATTTTTTATTTTTTGTGGATACAGGGTCTCACTGTGTTACCCAAGCTAATCTCAAACTCTTGAGCCCAAGTGATTCTCCTGCCTTGGCCTGCCAAAGTGATGGGATTACAGGCATGAGCCACTGAGCTTGGCTTCACATGAATAAGTTAGCCTTAATTTAAAACACTCGTTTTGAACATTTTCTCCTCAGGTTTCTAGTATTATAAATAATGCTGTAATTAACCTCTTTGTACATAAGAGTTTTTTTCTGCATTTCATGTTATTTTATTAGAATAGGCCGAGCATAGTGGCTCATGCCTGTAATCACACAGACAGATCAGTTGAGCCCAGGAGTTTGAGACCAGCCTGGCTAACATGGCAAAACCCTGTCTCTACAAAAAATACAAAAATTAGCTGGGTGTGGTGGTGCATGCCTGTAGTCCCAGCTACTCGGGAAAATGATGTGGGAGAATGGCTTGAGCCCAGGGGGTGGAGGTTGCGGTGAGACCAGATCACACCATTGCATTCCAGCCTAGGCAGCACAGCCAGACCCGGTCTCAAAAATAAATAAGTAAATAAAAACAGAATTTATTTTTAGAAGTTCAGTTGTTGGGTGAAGGGGTTTTAACATCTTAATACTTTCAATATATGATGCTAGATTATTTTTTCTTTGTCTTTTCTTTCTTCCTTTTTTTTGTTTTTTTGTGATAAAGGGTCTTTGCTCTGTGTCACCTAGGTTGGAGTGCAGTGGTTCTGTCATAGTTCACTGCAGCCTTGACCTCCTTCTTGGGCTCAAGCAGTCCTCCCACCTCAGCCTCCCAAGTAGATGGAACTACAGCACATGCCACCAATGCCCACCTAATTTTCAAATTTTTTGTAGAGGTGAGGTCTCACCATATTGCCCAGGCTCGTCTCAAACTCCTGGGCTCAAGCAGTCCTCTCACCTTGGCCTCTCAAAGTGCTGGGATTACAGGCATGAGCCACTACACCCAACCTAGGTTACTTTCTGAATAAGTTGTGCCAGCTTACACTCTTAGCAGTGTTTAGGAATGTCCAGCAACCACCTTCCTGCAGACATTAACCTATCTGTCTGTCTGTGTCTCTATCTGTCTATCTATCTGTCTGTCTGTCTGTCTGTCTGTCTGTCTGTCTATCTGTCTATAGATCTATCTATCTATTTTGAGGTAGAGTCTCACTCTCGCTCTGTCACCCAGGCTGGAGTGCAGTGGTGCGATCTCAGCTCACTGCAACCTCCACCTCCTGGGTTCAAGCTATTCTCTTGCCTCAGCCTCCTAAGTAGCTGGGATTACAGGCGCCTGCCACCACGCCTGGCTACTTTTTGTATTTTTAGTAGAGATGGGGCTTTGTCATGTTGGTCAGGTTGGTCTCAAACTCCTGACCTCGGGGGATCTGCCTGCCTCAGCCTCTCAAAGTGCTGGGATTACAGATGTGAGCCACTGCACTTGGCTGCATTCAGCATTTTAAATTTTTTTACAGTCCTTGACACAATGTAGGCTTTCATGTATTTGTTGAATAAATGATAGAAGAAAACCTGATTTTACATTTTAAAGCAGTTTTGTGTTCACAGCAAAACTGAACAGAATACACATAAAATTCCCATGTACCTCCTGTCCCCCACAACAAAAAACTCTTCCACTGCCAATATCCCACATCAGAGTGGTACGTTTGTTACAGTCATTGAACCTATATTGACACATCATCACCCAAAGTTCGTAGTTTACATTAGGGTTCACTCTTGGTGTTGTACATTCTGTGAGTTTTAACACATGCAACTAGCTGATTTTTATACATCACTCTGAGTGAGGTGAGTTTGGAGTCATCGTGGACTACATTGTCAGGGTTAAACCTTTCACGTCACCTCAGGTAATGACATGCCATCGCCTCAGGTGATGAATAGCTCCAGCTTGGAAGGTTCGCAAGGTAGGTAGGTAAGTAGTCTTGCTGGTTTACCATTACAGGGAGGAAAGAATGTGGTTTCCTTATTTGGTTATCTCATTTTTTAATAATGAATTGTCGGCACTGTAACAGAATGTTATGGGAGAAGTACATTTCTATACTGGAGTAAAAGCTCTTGGATTAAACCATCTATTGAGCTGAACAGCAAGAGAGTAGGCTGTCAGTGGGGGCTTATGGTACCATACTCAGCCAGACATTTAAATACAGTTGTTACCCATAATCTCTGATGGTCCTTTTCATTGTTGCTTCTTTGGCTTTGGAAGCACTGTGGAAGGTGGCTGAGGGGAGTCATGCACTTGGCTAGCTTGGGCTCTAGGTGTGATGTGCAGGAGGAGGGTAGGGGGTAATGAGAGGTTTTTGAAGTTTCTTTGCTTTAAAGAGTTCAGAAAGAGGTGTAAGGGTGGAATAGAAAAATTCTGCCCAGTTTAGAGCTGGACTGTGACCTTTCTGTTTTCTGGTGGCTGGAAGTACGGAGTGGTCAGCTGCCAAAAGTGTAATCTCTCCTTTCTCTGAAGACCATGTTGCTTCATGGTTGTGAACTTTGCAGTTGATCCCATTTTGGTAAAACAATACATATTATACATATATTAATTTTAGTAGACTGATGGATAGCTATCTAAACTTATCCATGATTCTCTAAGATGGTAGAATTATACATGTTTTAAATTTTGTTTTGTTTTCTCTATTTTTGCAGTTTTCTGTAATTATCACAATACTTTAGTAATACGTGTATTTTTAAAAATTATAATGATAAAGAGAAGTATTTGAAGTTAGATAAAACTGGGTTCTGATGGTTTACTTGCTGTGTCATGCAAATTACTTAACCATTTCCAAACCTGTTTCTATATCCAGTACCTTATGGATGGAAGACATTTAACAAATTGTTGAATTAAACTTTCCTACCATAGTATGTAGGCACTGATTGCCAGTGTTTCTCTCCTTCCTGTAAAGGAAGATTCTGTTTCCTCTTTTGAACTTGAATTTCAAAAGAAGCAACTTAGGTTTTGAGGGTATACCAATTGTCTTGTTTTCTTTCGACATTACTGAGTCTTCTGAGTCTTACTTCATTCCAGAAGAACTAACAACCTGGTAGATCAATTAGGGAATATTTAGCTAATCTTGAAAATGCAATTATTTTAGCTTCATGAAGTGCATAGATTACTCAACTGGAGTATGTCTTCATGGGGACAGGAGGCTGTGTGATATTTGATCAAATTCCTAACTGTTCAAGGCTAACTTCCAAATTAGATGCTTATTTTCACAAAAAAGGGCCAGAAAATTTGAAAACGTAAGTGCCTAATCAGTAATTGATTGATTGATTGGTTTTCTAAGGTCTGGGAATGTATGAAAAGAGTTTAGGCAAATAAGAAATTAACAGATTGTTGATTTTAAAAAATTATGTCTTACAGGTAAGTAATTGTGCCTTGCAAAATGTTAATATGTTGGAATTATTATTTTTTAATTATTTAAGACTTCCATGATGATGAAGTCATCAGGATCCCTTTGAGGTGGTAATGTTACAGTAGACTGCTTTGAGAAATCAGGATTTAAATCTTCAGCCTACTTTTTTCCCCTCTTTTCTTAGCCCCAAACTGTGGGGACCTCACTCTCTCTCTCTCTCTCTCTCTCTCTCTCTCTCTCGACAATAGCCAAATCTATAAAGAAATTTCTATTACCTAACTAATGCTCTTGACCCCTTCTTTGGATACCCTGGATGGTCCCTTCCAAAGAAGATAGTGGTACCTGCCATCCGAGTTTCCATCTTGTCCGAGATCCCTGAAGGCAAAGAGCCCTATTGGGAAGAGGCAGAAATACCTCTGTGTGTGTGCTGTTTCTTTAAAAGAAAGTCTAGCGGAAGTGATGCTTTGGGGAACATCTGCACTCAGGGCTGAGGGAGAAAGCGAGATGCGCTGCAGCTGGTGTAAGGCCCTGGCAGGCTGAGGCGCTGCTGTCTATAGGGGTTTACTTCTGTCTGCATTGAAACATGGCTTGGGAGGGGGTTGGTGGCCTGCTGCCAGCCTCGGTTAGCCTGCCCTTCTCTTTCCTCTTTCCTCCTCACCGCCCCCACCCACCCAAACTCCCCTCCCTCATGCTTTAAAGTCGCATTTCCAGGCCAGACGTAGAATTAATCTCTGGGCACTTCACATTGCTGGCAGCTGAAAGCAGGATGTGGGATCTTTTTTTCTCTCTCTTTCTCTCTTTGCGTCTTGGCTGACTTTTTTACCTCTCGAAGAATTTGGAAGGCCATGAGATCCCCCCCCAACAAGTACTGTGGAGTTTTTCAGCACGCTGATCACCCTGCTGCGGCTTCACCCTAATAGACTTCATATGTTGATGCAGTTGACATCAGTATCAAACTATTTTACATGTGATCTGGTGTATTTCCTGAGGAAATCTGCAAGATATTTATTAAGAACTAATAAAATAAACCTCTCCATGAGTTTTTAGGTAGTTTTCAATTTTTCATGTCTGTCTCGTTTCCTCTTATCAATGAGTTGCTATTTTCTCTCTCTACTCTGACCATCGCAAAAGGAAACAAAAATAAATGTTTTAAACTGTTCCTGAAGGGACAGAGAGAGAATAGTTCTGCCATGATGTATCAGCCGGGACTGTATTTTTAGTGCAGCATTTTAGAAACTAAAAATATCCTGTTATAGTAGATCCTTTTTATAGGTCTGTGTGTGTGTGTGTGTGTGTGTGTGTGTGTTTATAATGTACACACAAATGCCTTTGTGCATCAGCAGCCACTCTTCACATTACAGCTGGACTCCATTAGTCCTTGAAAATTAATGTAATCCTAGTTAAGAAAAAAATTAATTACTGTACCAGAGCTGTGTTTTATCCAAAGCTAGTGTTAGCTCCTTAGCTGGCAGCTTAGTTTGAGAGGCTCCAGGGGCCCATGGAGCTGTGGCTTTGGTATCTCAGCATTGACTGCTGTGTTTCTCCTGTCGGGAGCATTCCTCACTTCTTTAGGGCTAGACATGTGGCCTGCAGAAGGTAACCACAGACCCCTCTGCCTCAGTCAAGTATTGTGTTCCAGCCTGGTCATCCCCCAGAACGGTGTCCTCCACAGGGTTCACTCATCTGCCACAGTAGGTTTTCTTACCAGGTTTCTTTACAAGAGAGCTGCTTCCACAGTGGTGTCTGTGTCCATGTTCTCGAGAGGAGAAACCACATTTATCAAAGTCCAGGAGACACATGGAATTTAACACGAGGATTTTGCACGGACAATTAAGAATGACAGTCACATTTTGCCCTTACTTTTTGTTTAAGGATTTGACGAGTTTGTTTAATATACACCTTTTTATTATAAATGAGTGTGTCAGCATTGACTGCCGGTTCCAGTCAGACTTCTCAGCACCAGGCCTGGTGAGGGGCTGACTGGCTCAGCATGTGAGTAACGTTTCCAGCTTTGTCATCAGTGTTCTGGGATGAGGTACAGGGCACAGCCGAGAAGCCGTTGCAGTCCACCTCGCCTTCATGATGCAGCTCTTGTGCAATTGCCTGCTTTGTTTTTCTTCTTTGGGAGCCTGGATTGAGTATCGGGGGTGGAATAGAGTGGGGTAGGGTGAGAAGATTGGCGTTTCTTTGCTGGTCAGACTCTCCAGGCTCTCTGCTGAGAGTCCGGGCAGGATCCGTCTGACTTGGATTGCAATCCTCTTTTTCTGCTGAGCTGGGGCGTGGGCAGCATAGGCCTGTGTAACTCGTGACAGGCCTCCCAAAGTGCCATGATGGCATGAATCCTCGTGGAGCTATTGAGAACAAAAACAGGGTTAGTGACCTTTTCTTTCTTTTTGGGCATGGGTTCTGAGACGTATCTCTGGGCCTTATGTTCCTGCTAGTGACTCCAGGTCCCCCAGCCGCCTCCCCATCATCCCCTAGCTGACAAATGGTTGAGCTCTCAGCTTCCTGTACTTGATCCCCAAAGAGTGTAGTTCAGTAAAAGTAGTAATTAGGCCTTTTACAAATTTATTTTATTAGTGAAGAGAGTTGGTAGGTAATGGGCTGTAATTCTAACACAGCCAGTTTGGAGATTAATAAAAAATTTTAAAAGAGCAGTTTTTACCAGAGGCAGTGGGCCTGTTATTTCGAGTTCTCGGCTGAGCCGAAATGAGAGTGGCGTGGGACCCACGGTGGACTTGTTGCTGGGAGGGTGCAAAGCCACGCTCCTTGTTGTTACAGGTTATGCAGTGCCCGTCCTTGAGGGTGTTTTACCCTGGCATTGGAAAAAAGGAAACCTTGTTTCCAAGAACTCTGCTCTCTCTCAGCTTGATAAGCATTTAAAAATAAAAGCTGCACAATTGAAATTGGCAGTGCATCCTCATTCTTTTGTCTCTCTGTTTATTTTTTTCCCTCATCCCTCAACATGTGTGCTACAGCCCATGGTTATTACACCCTCAAGAATGATGGCCTGGAACTCAGCACACTCGCACCAGTGTCTGCCCGCCCTGCTCTCTGTTGTTTGAAGCTGGCTGCGGCATCAGGGCCTCGCGCTGAGAGGCGAGTGGATCAGCCTCAACTGCTCTGTCTGTGGCACATTTCCCTTTCTCCCCGAAGCTGCCACTTGGAAGTTTGAGCTCCTCCAGAATCCTGATTGTCAGCTCAACCTTTTTAGTTAACTTAATTCATTTGTTTACCTCTCCACTGGAGGAGCTCAAAAAGAAAGTGCTTTGGCACTAATCAGAATAGTTCTGCCTTTTGAAAAGATTCTTCTGAGGTAGAATTTTATAATACTGACCCGGGGAAGAAAAAAGATCCTATGGTTTAGGCTAGGGTGACTGTTAGTCCTGGTTTGCCCAGGGATGGATCCTATTTATGAATTACTCATAGCACACCCCTTCACTCTCAGAGGTATCCCAGTTTAGGCAATAAATTTTAGCATCCTGCTAGCTTAGATGAATTTAGCAAGAAATAACAGATAACCCACTCACTACAAAGTGTTAATTCTTTGTCTAGAAATGTGATGGCTTTGTGAGGCAGCGCCAAACCTTGCCCTAAGCATTGCATGCAGATTCCGCTGGAGTCATGCACATGTGACCTCAGAAAGCATTGCTGTGTTTCTGGCTTTGTGAGTGTGGACTGGCCTTCTCGCTTGAGTAGGTCCTGGTGAGGCCGGTTTTGAAACACCATGTCACTTACTCGACCATTCCTGGTTATCATTGCCTGGTTGATTGAGTCAGAACCTGGAGTTAGTTTGGTAGGGTGTGGTTCCAGGTTTGCAGACTTCCTGGTTGATGGCTGTGAAGGGTCGGTGCCTGATGTAACGGAATAGGGTGTTACTTCAGGTTAGTAGTCCTTGTTTTCTCTTGACTGCTTGGACTGAACCTAGTATTACTGTTTCCCAAAGAATATTTTTGGTTTGAAAACTGAAGGTCAGCAGTTCGCAAGTGCCGAACGTAAAGCGAACTCTGTGGTTTGTCTTGTGCCACTGGGCCAGCAGCGCTGCAGTCCTGATCGATGGATCTGCAACAATATAAAACCACAAACAGCAACTGCCAGACAAAACTCCATCTCACCCCATTTCCCTATCCAACCTGTCTCTCTGCCCAGATGCCCTTTCTTTTTCCTTGTATGTCGTCTCACGCTTGGTTATGTATTTCACTTCTTTGGGTCCATCTTTTTCCATCTCCCTGTCTCTTTCCATAACAGTTTTAATAATGTTTTAGTTAGTTCCAGCCTTTTCCCTGAATGGATCCCGTTGGAAAATGCATTTGAAAGGAAACAGTTATACACTTCCCTTCCTTTGAAACTCTGTTGGCACCTTTTCCAGTGCAGTAAACCATACAACATGTATTTTCAGAGTTTCCAAACACAGACACGCTGGCGTTAAATCTATGAAAAAACATTTTATTCAGCCGTATGGTAACTGTGACTTTCAGAGATGCTGATCAGATCTGAAATCGGCACTGACTGTTGGAGCACCAGCAGGTTTTCAGATCTCTGCAGGAAGTAGAACCAAGCTGGCCCCTGGGGAGTCTGTGATGCTTGGAGCCTTGGCTTTTGATTGGCAGGTTGGGCCGGAAGAGTTGGAGCGAGAGGTGTGGATGTGGGGATCCCCAACCATACTCAGAGGGAGACAGGGACAGTCAGTGAGTCAGTGAAGAATATGGCATAGCTGTGTTGGGCACAGGAGTGGAATGTAAGTTCCTTCTATGCATAGAAGGTAAATTATTTTCTGTTTACTCCAGCCAAGACTGAAGGTCAAATAACACCTTTTTGTTACTTTCTTTAGGGTGCCAGGGCTAAGAAGAGTTCATTTATTTGCATTCAAGGCAGTGATGATGTTGCCATTGTTAAAAATGGTTACCTCACTTTTCTCTTTTATATCTGTGTTCTGAAGCAAGAAAAAAAAAGCATTAGAATTCATCCTGTGTATTTTTTTTTTATTTTTTAATGATTGTTAACTACTTCTTTTCTTTCACCTTTGAACTGCTGTCCAGTCTAAGACATCCTGTTACAGCACGTTGTATGTATTTTTTTTCTACTTTTAAAATAAAATCCAGCTCCTGCAGGAAGTTCTAGGTATTTGAAAATCCATGACTGAGGTTGGAATTTGATAGGCAAGCGTGATGATCCTTCTCAAGAATCCCTGCAGTTTGTTTAGGAGATCCCTGGGAATGTCTTGAAAGAAGCCTTTCAGAAGGGGATTTTTCCAGGTTGCTCAAGCAGCAGCTAGACCGTGTCTTGGCTCACCTAGCTTTAAAAGCTGAGCATCCTGCAGGCCACGTATCCCACTCGGTTCAGTTAACAAGGGTTTGTTAAGCACTCACTGTCTTTCTTCTTAGCTCTTAGCTTTTTTTTTTTTTTTTTTTAAATTTTAAGGCTTTTGCCTTTGTTTGTTGGCTGCAGACAGCACTTCCGGAAATGCCGTATCTGTTTTCTCTTGGTTCGCTCATCCTCTCTGCCTGTTTCTTGGGTCTCCTCTTTCTCGTGCAGCATCCAAGCTATCAGCGTTACTTAAGATCCTACCTGGGCCCTCCTCTTTCTCTTTCTCCATTGGTATACTGTAAAATCTCGTGGGTTCAACTGTCGTCTCTGTGTACCAACCACAACCGCCCCGCCCCACAAATTTCTTTACTGCCCTGATCTTTTTCATGAGCTTTAGCTAAACCACATTTCTAACTTTTTGTTGTATATTTTCACCTGGAATCTCAAGCTTATTCAAAATTGACTCATCCATCGCTGGTTTGCAGTAGTGCACACTATAGTCGCAGCTACTCAGAAGGCTGAGGAAAGAGGATCAGTTGAGCCCAGAGGTTTGAGGCCAAACTGGGCAACATAACAATACCTCATCTCTTAAAAAAAAAAAAAAAAAAGAAAAGAAAAAAAAAGGCTCATCCTCTCCCTTACTTGTCAGGCTCCCCCCAGGAAGCAAACTCTTCAGGAAGCTGGATTGCAGCAGAGGGAGAAACTGAACTGTGCTGCAGCTATAACAGAGGGCTCAGCCAGTCCTGCAAGGAGCTCTGGACCTCAGCTAACCCTTCAGAGTACTCCCAAAGTGGGTCAGAGAGGTGAATCTTTGTACCCCTCTCTCTCCCCACCAAGCGGTTGGATATGGGTTACCTGGAAGGTGGGGTGATTTTGGGGAAGTGCCTTTCTTTAGCTGAGAACAAGTCTGAGTGAAGGTCTCAGATGAGAGCTGCAGTTGCCAGCACTGGGGGAAGGAGTGAATACTTTAGTCTTGGTGGGGATCTGGGCAGTGCACCATGTCATCTACTGCCCACCAAAGTGGTTCCTCCTATGCACAATACTTCAGTTATTGGTACCAGTGTCCTCCATGAACTCAGGCTGTCTTGGCATCACTGGTTCTGTTTTTAAGTTGAGGTATAATTTACATGAAACAATAATACACAGATATTAAGTGATCAGTTTGATGAATTTTGACAGATGCTTACACCATTCTTTTTTACCCTGTATGTTAGGAGTATTTGAAAATAACAAGAGCTGGGCCAGGTGTGGTAGCTTGTGCCTATAATCCTAGCACTTTGGGAGGCCAAGGGAGACAGATCACTTGAATCCAGGAGTTCGAGACCAGCCGGGGCAACATGGTGAAACTTTGTCGCTATAAAAAAAGTGGAAAAAATTAAGCAGGTGTGGTGGCACACACCTGTAGTCCCAAGTGCTTGGTAGGCTGAGGCAAGAGGATTGCTTGAGCCTGGGAGGTTGAGGCTACAGTGAGCCGTGATCACTCCGCTGCACTCCAGCCTGAGCAACAAAGTGACACCCTGTCTCCAAAAGAAAAAAGGAAATAACAAGAGTCATCTTGAAATACCTTAAACAAGAAAGGAATTCTAGTATAAAGACCTTGAGGTCAAGGATAAAGCCAGGCCTGCAGAGGGGAATGGAACCAGGAAAGCCTCTTTCTGCACCTCTCTTTTCTGCACCTCTTTACTCTGCGTATTGCTTGCCCCTCTGCCTCTCTTCCCTGCCTGGCATATAGTAAGGGTTCAGTAAATGGTAGCTTTAATTGTTATGTCACTTTTGTATACACATATTTTTACAAATAGAGCTATCTTGGCCGGACGTGCTGGCTCATGCCTGTGATTCCAGCACTTTGGGAGGCCAAGGCAGGCAAATCATTTAAAGTCAGGAGTTCAAGACCAGCCTGGCCAACATGGTGAAACTCCATCTCTACTTAAAATGCAAAAATTTAGGCTGAGTGCAGTGGCTCATGCCTGTAATCTCAACACTTTGTGAGGCCAAGGTGAACAGATCACCTGAGGCCAGGAGTTCAAGACCAGCCTGGCCAACATGGTGAAACCCTGTCTCTACTAAAAATACAAAAATTAGCTGGGCATGGTGGCACATGCCTATAGTCCCAGCTACTCAGGAGGCTGAGGCAGGAGAACTGCTCAAACCCAGGAGGTGGAGGTTGCAGAGCCGAGATCCTGCTGCTGCACTCCAGCCTAGGCGACAGAGCAAGAAAAAAAAAAACTTACACTTTGTCTCAAAAAAAAAAAATATTTAGCTGGGCGTGGTGATGCACGCCTATAATCCCAGCTACTCAGGAGGCTGATCACTTGAACCTGAGATGGATGTTGCAGTGAGCTGAGGTGGCGCCATTCCACTCTAGCCTAGGCAACAGAGGGAGACTTTATCCCAACACAAAACCAAAAAACAAATAGAGCTGCCTTACATCTTACCCTTTTGTTTTGTTTTTTGAGGCAAGGTCTTGCTTTGTCATCCAGGTTGGAATGCAGTGGTATGATCTTGGGTCACTGCAACCTCTGCCTCCTGGGCTTAATCTGCCCTCCCACCTTGCTTCCCCAGGATCTGGGACCACAGACACATGCTACCGTGCCCAGCTAATTTTTGTAGAGATGGAATCTCACTTTATTGTTCAGGCTGGTCTGGAACTCCTGAGCTCAAGAAATCTACCCACCTTGGCCTCCCAAAGTGCTGGGATTACAGGCATGAGCCACGACATCTGGCCATCTTACTCTTTTTTAATGGCTATTTCACAATATGTATGTCCCATAATTTTAAGTGGTTTTATATTCATGTTTGCAGCCTTTTTCTGTCCAAACTGTATCAACAGTGAGTTTCATCATTCACACCATTTCATACCTCTTCAGACTTCTTAAGAGATTTTTCATATTCGTCTTTGATTTGTAGTTTATAGTTTATAACATATGCGAGTCCTTTTAGACTTCAGCTCCTTGAGGGTCCAGTTTATGTCTGATTCATCTTCGAAAGCTAAATGCCTGGCACAGGTCCTTACATGTCATAGCCACTTGGTGAATGCTGACTGTGTGAATATAAAGAAACGAACTGGTTCAGCATCATGTGAAGTACCGTCCAGATCAGCTCCAACACCGAGGCACTGCAGTAAGTGCTTGGGATTTGCTGGGGTCTGCGCCGAGGACCCTGCCCTGCTGGAATTTCTAGGCTTGTGGGGCAGCTTGGTGAATTGTAACTCCTGTGCTAGGACAGCTTTGAGCTCCGTGCCTGGTGAGTGTTACAGGTGGAAATACTGCCAGAATCCAGAGGAGGAGGTCTGTAGTACAGGTTTGCTACATGCTGGATCTTGAAGAAAGGATTTAGATAAGGGAGAGGAAAGATGTAAACTGTGAAGAGTAGGGTGGGAGAATGGCCATTCAGGGCATGGGGGCAGCTTTGCTGTTTTGTTTCTTGACTGTGGTCATTCACCATCTTTTGATGTAGGTCCCTTTATTTATTTATTTTGGAGAGACAGGGTCTCACTCTGTCGCCCAGGCTGGAGTGCGGTGTCATAAACATTGCTCACTGCAGCCTCGAACTCCTGGGCTTAAGCCATCCTCCCACCTCAACCTCCCGAAGTGCTTGGATTGCAGGCGTGAGCCACCACACCCGGCAGGTGTGGGGCCTTTTTAAAGAAGCAAGGCAATGGCCTATAAATTAACCTGTTAGGTCTTTCGAGCCAGGCAGAGGCAGGTCAGTTCTGTCCTCTAAATGGAGGAAATCTCACCAAAAAATAAAGTTCAACTGGTGCTTTAAAAACTGTTTGGCAGGGGGTTGCTAATCCCACATTTATAGAGCTTTGTTCTCTGTACCAGTGTTAAAATATAAATGTAGCTTTTAAATCCCCTTGCTTTATAGCATACTGTTACACTTTTTGTTTTAGAAATATCCCAAAAATGTGCATAAATTAAATTTTATTATCTAGACAATTCCTCCTTTATATCCATACATCTGTGTTTATATATGTATATTTTTAATTGTGTATATGTCTTTTCTAGCGTATATCACTTTCTTATTTATCTAGAGTTTTTTTTTTTCTTTTGAGAGGGAGTCTTGCTCTGTTGCCAGGCTGGAGTGCAGTGGCATGATCTTGGCTCACTGCAACCTCCGCTTCCTGGGTTTAAGCGATTCTCCTGCTTCAGCCTCCCGAGTAGCTGGGACTACAGGCGCATGCCACCACGCCTGGCTAATTTTTTTGTATTTTTAGTAGAGACAGTGTTTCACCACATTGGCGAGGATGGTTTCGATCCCTTGACCTTGCGATCCACCCACCTCAGGCTCCCAAAGTGCTGGGATTACAGGTGTGAGCCACCATGCTCAGCCGAGTTTTTCTTTAGGACTTTAGAATTCTGCAGTCCTCATTCTGGATTGATCATTCATCATCAACTGTAAAGCATTGCATTGGGGTTTCTCTGACCCTTAGTCAGAGATATCATATGCAGACTGTTGACTAAACAAATGCATTAGATACCAGGGATCCTTCTGTTTAAAGAAACCCATCGTGGATAATTTTGAAATAAAACTGATCATTTTCTAATTTAGTGGGGTTTCTTGTTTGTTTTGTTTTGTTTCTTTGAGTCACAGTCTTGCCCTGTTGTCCAGGCTGGAGCGGAGTGGCACCATCTCAGCTCATTGCAACCTCTGCTTCCTGGGTTCAGGTGATTCTTATGCTTCAGTCTCCTGAGTAGCTGGGATTACAGGTGTGTGTCACCATGCCTGCTAATTTTTTTTTTTTTTTTTTTTTTGTATTTTTAGTAGAGATGGGGTTTTGCTTTGTTGGCTAGGATGGTCTTGAACTCATGGCCTCAAGTTATCTGCCTGCCCTGGCCTCCCAAAGTGCTAGGATTATGAGTGTGAGCCACCACGCCTGGCCTAGTGTATTTCAATTTAGTTTTTATAGACCTTTCTAAAAAATATTTTACTTTATCTTAATTTGTTTTATTATTAGTAGTAATAGTAGTATTTGAGAAGGCGTCTCACTCCATTGTCCAGGCTGGAGTGCACTGGCGCAGTTTTGGCTCACTGCAAGCTCTGCCTCCCAGGTTCAAGCGATTCTCCTGCTTCAGCCTCCCAAGTAGCTGGGATTACAGGCGTGCACCACCACACCCAGCTAATTTTGTATTTGTAGTAGAGACAGTGTTTCACCATGTTGGCCAGGCTGGTCTCTGGTCTCAAACTCCTGATCTCAGGCAATTCGCCTGCCTTGGCCTCCTAAAGTGCTATGAGTACGGGCATAAGCCATTGCTCCCGGCCAATTTTTATTATTTTTTTTAGAGACAAGGTCTTGCTTTGTTTCCTAGGCCGGAGTGCAGTGGTGTGATTATAGCTCACTGCAGCCTTGAACTCCTGGGTTCAAGTGATCGGCCTGCCTCAGCCTCCTGAGTAGCTGGAACTACAGGAGCATGCCACCATGGCCAGGTAATTTTTAAAAAAATTTTTTGTGGAGATGGGGCCTTGCTATGTTACCCAGGCGGGACTCAAGTGATTCTGCAGCTTCAGCCTCTCAAAGTGCTGGGGTTATAGGCATGAGCCACCACACCTGGCCTATAGAGCTTCTTAAAGCACAGTTTATCTATTAACATATAACTTATTCCTATATATGAGTTTTGGAAAAATATTTTTAGAATTTTATATATCTGTATTTTGTCTCACCACACAGATAGCTTAGGATATTATTTCTGGGATATCTTTTAACAGCATGTAGTAAGAGGCCGTATGTTATAAAAAATCTTTTCAGGCCAGGCGCAATGGCTCATGCCTGTGATCCCAGCACTTTAGGAGGCCAAGGTGGGTGGATCATTTGAGATCAGGAGTTAGAGACTAGATTCACTTGAGGTCAGGAGTTTGAGACTAGACTGGCCAATGTGATGAAACACCACCTCTACTAAAAATACAAAAACTAGCCAGACGTGGTGGCACATACCTGTAGTCCCAGCTACTCAAGAGGCTGAGGCACAAGAATTGCTTGAGCTCAGGAGGCGGAGGTTGCCGTGAGCCGAGATTGCGCCACTATACTCCAACCTAAGAGACAGAGCTAGCATCTGTCTGGGAAAAAAAAGTGTGTGTGTGTGTGTGTGTGTGTGTGTGTGTGTGTGTGTGTATTTAAGGTTATTGTTCACTTTCTTCATATGTCTCTTGCATAGAGTCCATGTTTTTAAAAAATTATTTTAGAACTCAGTGCTGAGAAAAAGGAGTTGTTTTTCCTGAGGAATTTATATACTTACTCCTTTCTAATAGTGAGAGCTGTACAATTATTGGTGTTTCCCTTTTCGCTTTGGCTGACAGGGAAGTCAGGCAGATTGTGAGCCTGTTAATGGCAGCTGCTAACCCATGTGGTTGACGTTCTTTCCTTTCTCTTGGTCTTGATTTTCGAATTTACTTTAATGTTACCTCATTTTATGTGATTTTGCTGTAAGTTGTTACAAATCTTTTGTGAATTGTGGTATAAAAGAATAAATATAAAAAATTGTAATCTAGTTTAAAACTAGATACAGGCCAGGCATGGTGGCTCACACCCGTAATCCCAGCACTTTGGGAGGCTGAGGTCGATGGATCACCTGAGCTTAGGAGTTCCAGACCAGCCTGGCCAACATGGTGAAACCCCATTTCTGCTAAAATTACAAAAATTAGTAGCTGGGCATGGTGGTGGACGCCTGTAATCCCAGCTACTCAGGAGGCTGAGGCAAGAGAATCGCTTGATCCTGGGAGATGGAGGTTGTAGTGAGCCGAGATCACGCCATTGCACTCCAGCCTGGATGACAAAGCAAGACTCAGTCTCAAAAAAAAAACAAAACTAAATATGTATAGGTTTCAAACAACGTGTTTAGGTTTCAAACAATGTATATTGGTTTCAGTAAGTATATTGACAAATTGACCAGTTCAGCAACTGAGTACAAATTTGGAAGGGCTATTATATTATTTATTTATCTATTTGAGACAGAGTCTCTCTTATCTCCCAGGCTGGAGTGCAGTGGCGCGATCTCGTCTCACTGCAACCTCTGCCTGCTGCGTTCAAGTGATTCTCCTGCTTCAGCCTCCCGAGTAGCTGGGACTAGGAGGCACACACCACCATGCCCACATAGTTTTTTTGTATTTTTTAGTAGATACGGAGTTTCACCGTATTGGCCAGGCTGGTCTCGAACTCCTGATCTTGTGATCCGCCCACCTCAGCCTCTCAAAGTGCTGAGATTACAGGTGTAAGCCACTGCACCAGGCCAGTTTTTGTATTTTTTTTTTTTTTTTTTTTTTTTTTTTTTTTTTTTTTTTATAGGCCTGGTTTAAACAATTTTTCAAAACATGTAAAGAAAAACAGGACAAAAGTTAACCACCCAACAATGCCAAAAAAAAAAAAAACGAA
>CAUYLG010008692.1:0-42331 GCA_963573385.1 Cacajao melanocephalus
GATCCCCTGTAGGAGGAGAGGCATTCTGATTTCGGGTGTTCTCAGCCTTTTTGCACTGGTTTCTTCCCATTTTTGTGGATTTATCCACCTATCGTCTTTGTAATTGCCGACTTTCAGATTGGGTCTGAGTGGACGTCCGGCTTGTTGATGATGAAGTTTTTTCTGTTTCTTAGTTTTCCTTTGGTGGACGCCCCTTCCCCACAGAGCTAGGCCTTCCTGGGTTCAGCTGTGCTACTGTGAAACTCTCAGTCCTCAGCGCTTCCAATTGCTGTTCTCCTTGTGGGGATGGGACCAGCCAAGCCCGACTCAAAGGGCACTCAGTCCCCTATACTCCGCACTGAGAAGTGCCGTGCCGCGCCAGGGCACCGGCAAAACAGCCGCGCTGGCCAAAAGAGTCGCGCTGGCTACCCGTGTGGCTCCTCTGCCAGGAATCTCCCAGTTTGTGGGCAACAGAAATTAGTCTGAAATTGCAGCATCCACTCGCTCTCTGCGCTTTCACTGGGAGTTACAATCCTGAGCTGTTGTTAATCGGCCATCTTGGATCTCTCCACCTGGTGATGAAGTTTTTTCTGTTTCTTAGTTTTCCTTTGGCAGACGCCCCTTCCCCGCAGAGCTAGGCTTCCCGGGTTCAGCTGTGCTTACTGTGAAACTTTTAGTCCTCAGTGCTTCCAATTGCTGTTCTCCTTGTGGGGATGAGACCAGCCGGGCCGGTCTCAAAGGGCACTCAGTCCGGTATACTCCGCACTGAGAAGCGCCACACCTAGAAGCGCCACACCGAGAAGCGCCACACCGAGAAGCGCCACGCCGGCCAAAAAAGTTGCGCTGCCGACCCCTGTGGCTCCTCCGCTGGGAATCTCCCAGTCTGTGGGCAACAAAAATTCGTCTGAAAGTGCAGCGTCCATTCGCTCTCTGCGCTTTCACTGGGAGCTACAATCCTGAGCTGTTGTTAATCGGCCATCTTGGATCTCTCCTTCCTAGCTCCATATTTCTAATTAGATGATAAGTTAATAAGCAAATAATAGTTATACCTGAGGAAGGGTAGATGGGCCAGGCTAAGGTTTAACAAAGGGTAGAACCAGTCTGGCAAAAATTAGTCTTATGTACTATGAAAAGCAGGAGCTTAGTGGACATGCCTTTTGGATGATTACTTGCCATTACAGGATGAAACAATTTACAAAGTATGTCCTCTGAGCCTAATTAATATGCCTTCAAAGCAGGTCATTTATTCACTGATTAGAAGGAAGTTGGCCTGTTAATTTCTATCCTACTGCTACGGACCACTAGGTCTGCTAGAAGTTGCGTGGGTCATTTTCAGAAATCTAGTGACATCTCCTACCAGTTCCAAGCCCAAATCATTAAGGACCCATATAATTTGGTCCACTTTATAAAACATAGCTGGGCATGGTGGCTCACACCTGTAATCCCAGCACTTTGGAAGGCCAAGGGAGGCGAATTACTTAAGGTCAGGCATTCGAGAGCAGCCAGGCCAACATGGCAAAACCCCATCTCTACTAAAAATACAAAAATTAGCCAGATGTGGTGGCACACGCCTGTAATCCCAGCTACTAGAGAGTCTAAAGCAGGAGAATCTCTTGAACCTGGAAGGCAGAGATTACAGTGAGACGAGATTGCACCACTGCATTCCAGCCTGGGTGACAGTGAGAGACTCTGTCTCAAAAAAATAAATAAGACAATAACAACAGAAACAAATTCCCTTATTTACTGAACATTTCCAACCTTGAAAATCTGTCATGAGAAATGACAGATTTTTTAAAGTTTTAATTGCTAACAAGACAAAAAACATTTATTATAAATAGACCAATTCTTAATTGGTAGAGAAGTTTGAACTGGAAAGAACCCTAAAGAAATCTTCTGTCTTCCCCTGTTATTGCAGATTAGAAACCAAAGTCCAGAAAGGTTGAGCAGACAAGTCTCCAGGCTGAGTTCCTGATGTCCAGGCTGGAGATATTTCTTCCCTGACCCTTCCCCTGCCTACCCTGGCCACCGAGAAAGGCTGAACAGGGGCTAAATCTGGAGGGTACAAATTTTATTTCCTTTGTTCTTTAAGATTACCACCAAAAAGGGATAGGAGAAAAGCCCCACAATAAACTTTACTCTCTAAATTTTACCCAGGACCATAGAAAATATCCTTGAATTTCAACACTAGCACCGTTGTATCAAACTAGTGATCAAGTATAATCATAAAGCTTCAGTTTGCTTAAGAAACCTATGAGATGTGATTTTAGGTCTTGTGAGTATTTCAAGATTTATAGTTTTGAGTATGAAAAGATTCAACCCTGTAAGTGGAATATGACTCTATATTTTGAGTGTTGGCTTCTGAGTACCAGGCACAATGATGCAGTCAAGTGGTGAGTGTCAGAAGGTTGCTTACAAGACTTGAGTATTCGACCATCAGTCAGAATGGGACTTCTCAGCGAAACAGAGGCCCCGTAATGACATACTCCCTCACTGACTAGACAGCCTATAAATGCAAGGGAGGTGGGAATATGGAAATACCAGGTCAGGACCCGCAAATGCTTTGCAGTTTCTGAGCCTGATGCTCTATAGCTTATAGCTGGAGGCACCTTTGTCTCTAAGCTTCTGCCAGCACCAGACAACTGGGTTGAAGATCTAGTGCAGTTACAGATGAGCAAGTGTGTTCCTGGAACATGTAGGTCAGCTGTGGAATATATGACTTCAGTGACTGTTTGTTGGGCAAATCTCTATGATAGTATAACTATGACAGTGTAAATGACCTAATTCTGTGTCACACTGAAATAACCTGCAGAACAAGGGTGTCCAGAGCCACTGCCCCTGCTGCCATTTCTGCCCCAGAAGGATTCTCTGATTTCCTTTTGTGTGACCTGTTCCCTTTTATTAGCTCTGCTCCAGCAGAAGGAGCCACTCTTTGTGTCCCATATGGCAATTCTCAGTCAGCATTTCTGAACTGTAAGCTTATTTTCTGTAGAAATTCCTTTCCAGGCAGCACAGGACTGTACAACTACATTACGTCATTAATCCTCAAAACATAACCATGAAGTGGTAAAATTACCTAGAATAAAGAAGAATATGTTAAAATGCAAATAGGATTCTGTAAATGGATCTCTAGAAATTGATAGATCTTTTTAAAGATGTTGTGATTCACTTTTATGCCTGCAAAATCACAGAAACTCGGGCTAACCCCTATATTCTCTAAAGGCACTAAAGATCTATCATGTCCCAGCTAGGGACAAATTTCAACAGCAGGAACGATCACCTTCAGATGGAATATGCAGGCTGGGGCCCCTGTGTGCAGCCTCTGTGGCCAGCCCAGGTCTTTATTTCCACACAGCTCCCTTCTAGAAAGCATCTTGCCCTCAGACCACCTGAGCACCTACTTCCCACTGCCCTAAAAACTGAGATGGTGATGTTCTGAGCACAGCTGGACCTAGTGAGCTCCACTGTGCCCCATGAGGACTGTGCATCTGCTGTGGAGGAAGTACCAGGGAACACAGAGGTGAGCAAGGCAGGCCTGTCCACCACCTGCAATGCTTTGTGCCAGCCAGCAGGGAGTGCAGCAGCTGGCCTCTCATGCCTTGGGGGCAGGAAGGAGAAAGCCTCAAGCCACACCTACAGACCAGGAGCAGCACTGCCTGGAGGGGTCACTGCACAGGTTTCAGGAAGTCTGCTCAGATAGTGGTGTCTTAGAAACCCTGGGAATGGCTGTGTACCGCCACGACTTGTTTTTCTCAGAATTTATCCAGAGAAAGGCATTTCTCTACAACTGAGGACAGTAGTTTTGTCTCTCTCTCATAATTGTTTTCCCATTATTTCAGTTTCACTTAGATTTCATAATTTGTTCACAACATTAAGCCCTGGTAGGAAGCTTGGGCAGTTGATTAGCCCGGCAGACATTTCTGTGGCACTGATTCTCCCCACCACCCCCTTGACTTCCTCATTTCTGTTAGCAGCCCATATTTTCACATGTATTCAAACTATTGGCTTACCTGTAACACCACCCTCAGTTTGCATCTGGCTCCAAAATCTCACCACAGGCACTTACCTTCCCTCTTGGCCTTCTATCCCCTCCTCACTCCTTCAGATCCTCATTACCTCCCTCCTCAATCCAGTCCTGTGAAATAGGCTGTGCCTCTCCTTGCCCATCGACCTCACCCTCCTCCCTGGGAGAACACCTGTGCCTGCGGTTCAGGTTTTCCCACCTGCCTGTCCAAATAGGTAGCTCCTGTGCCCTCCTATGAGCCAGCTCCAGCATGTGCCGTCCCCGTTCCTGCTCCTTTGCCAGGGCTATAGTTGGCCTGAAGAGCTCTGCACCCCCAGCCTGCCCCTCTCTGGCCTCTGTCCTTGACACTCCAGCTCAAATGTTTCCTCCCATCCTCCTATCAAACACAAGTTCACACACTTTGGAAAACATCCAGGGAGAAGCGGCATGGTCTCAAGTGAGTGTCAGCTTTGGAGCCAGGTCGACTTGTTGCCTTCGAGCTCTGTGGCTCCAGGCACATCCCTGCTGTGAAACCTTAGTGTCCCCAGTGATAAGCCATTACCTGCTGCTGGGTGTTTTTGTGATGATGTGTGTTGAATGCCTGGCATGCAGGATATTCAGCTGTGCCTGTTGCTCTTCCTGCCCTTTGTCACAACTGCCTGGTGATGTAACTGTTTGTGGTAAGGCCCCCTGAAAGCAGACGGCTCCCCTGTGCGTCTCCCTTGAAGTCTGGCATGAAGCAAGCAAGTGTCTCTGCCAGCACTGTTCAATAGAAGAATAATATGAGCTGCATATTTTCTTCATTTTCTAGCAGCCATGGGAAATCTATTTTAATAATGTATTTTATTTGACCTAATAGTTTCAAAGTATTTCAACCACTAAGAAATACAAAAATTATTAATGAGATGTTTTGTGTTCACTTTTTTGTACCAAATCTTCATAATCTATTTTTTACTTAACAGCGTATCTCAATTTGGACTAGCCTTATTTCAGGTAGCCACATGTGGCTGATGGCCACCATATGGGACAGCACAGGTCTATACTATGTTTGGGTAGAGGTAACGTAAATCTCAGAGGTGCAAGTGTGTAACTTTAAAGCTGGTAGGAGGCCATATTGTAGCAGGATGTAGGCACTATAGCATCTTAGCGTTACTCTCTTCCCAAGAAAAAGCCACAGAAGTTTATAAAAACCCCATTGGGCTAAAAGGAGAACTTCCAGGGCAGCTGCATCGAGAAGAAATGGAGATGTGTGTTTGCTAGATCCTGAGTGTTTCAGCTGAGACTGTATAGAGAATAATAATGGAAGTATGTGCTAGGAGAAGCAGGCAAGGGCCCTGAGACAATCTGCAGCCCTGATATTATTATATTTGTGCTATTAATCTGATATTTCTACCCCCATTTTTCAAGAGTGTTTATAGGATGGTTATTTGTGACACCAGTCTGTTCCAGTGAGCCCATAGATGCAGAATTGCCAGGAGCTGGGGCAGGCCGGTGGGGAGGAACACATACCAGGCATTATTCCCCTAGAGGGCTTGAATGGGACTGCCCAGTCCCATTAGCCACTGGTCATGACACTTGCTTTGTACTGGGAATGGAGTGGGGGTAGAGGGTCTACAAGACCTTAGCATCTATTATCTCCTTGATGGTTCGTCACTTTCTGAGCCTGGGTAATTTTTTTTTTTTTTTTTTTTTTTTTTGAGATGGAGTTTCACTCTTTGTTGCCCAGGCTGAAGTGCAATGGCACTGTCTCAGCTCACCACACCCTTTGCCTCCCAGGTTCAAGCGATTCTCCTGCCTCAGCCTCCTGAGTAGCTGGGATTATAGGCATGCACCACCACACCTGGCTAATTTTAGTAGAGACGGGGTTTCTGTAAGTTGGTCAGGCTGGTCTCAAACTCCGGACTACAGGTGATCTGCCTGCCTCGGCCTCCCAAAGTGCTGGGATTACAGGCGTGAGCCACCGCACCCGGCAGAGCCTACGTAGTTTTACCTGTCTGCCTCATGAACAGCTTGTGAAAGAGCACGACTGAACCCAGAGCACTCAGAGCAAGGTTCACTCAGGAAGGAAAAGGGAGGGGCCCATCTAGTGATGATGTTTGGAGCACACTGGCATGTTTTTGGCTGTTGCTTTTCTTCTTTTGGCAATGTCTACAGACACTTGGGTTCCTTTTAATACAATTAGGAAACATGGCATAAATTGAATGCTATATAAAAATGAAGGGTTGAAGATTGTCTTTCATATCAAAAAGAAAAACAGTTGTGTAGGCTGCCGTGGGTATACGCCACCAGAGAAATCGCATTTTCCAAATGTTGTTTGGTTGGTTTTTAATATCTTTTAAGAAGTACATTTTTTCAAATAGTTGCTATTATTTGAATTAATCAGTAAAATCAGCTTCTAATTTGACTATAAAATTATCAGTTGGCCATTAGAATAGCTATAAAGCTAGTTTTAAATGTGAGCGCTTTCAAAATTGTGCAGCGTAGGATTTATGTGAAATGGTATTTTAATTACTTTATTCTTTGTGGGGAAAATGAACTTTCATCTCTCATGGCAGTATTTCATTGTGATTATTGGTTACTCATAATTATATGTACTTGTTCCTGTGATAGAGAATAAGCAGTGTTTTCTACAATAATATGCATGAAACTCCCTAATATTTTCTAAATTAGTTTGTATATTTATATTCTTAGTCCTCACAACAAATAACTAATTGCTTTAAATTAAATAAAACCTCAAGCTTCCTCAACCAAATTCTAGTTTATTTTTAACTTTCCCTTTGGGAACCAGGAGATAATGGAGTATGGCAATAAATATTTTTGAAGCAAATTTTGCATTAGGATGTTGGAGTTAGAGGTTTATCGTGTTGATGGAGAATGCTAATTCTACAGCTCTTCATTTTCTCATCAGTCTTACCATATCTGGGAGTTGGTGTATTTTCTATTCATTACTTACTGCCCCAGCAAGATTCTTCCTGACCCATTAAATGAAGCCCTAGACAAAGTGGAAAGAACATCCATTGTTCTAGTGAGGTCGAGCACACACAGGTGTTATTAGCCGGTCTTAAGAGAGGTGCCTTTTACTCTGAGCAAAAAAAGCCAAATCAGTCACTTCATATCTAAGGCTTTTAAGTTTAATTAAATCTTTTTCATTCATTATTTGTTGACCAGAACATGTTGTTTTGGCTTTATATAACCTTATTTTGGAGTAGAAAGTGGGGAAGAAAAACCAGTACCTTGAGACTTGCTTTGCTGATCAAAATGGAGAGTTAAATCCATACCGAAGGTTGCAGCTCTTTGTGTTACATGGCAAAGTGCAGGATTAAAGGGAGAATATAACACACAGTGCGGGTGATAAAGCTGACTTTTTGTGGGTCCCTTGAACACCACGTACTTAGCAAAAATAGAACCTTTCCTTTTTTCTAGTCAAGAATAACTGTGAACATTTTTTTTTAAGTTGCAGAAATGAAAACCTGAATTTCTGTGGTAGGCTAGTGTTGTGATCAATAAGCCATTTTAGTTGACTGAGAAACAGCATAGTCAGCTTGTCTACTGAAGGCTAACAGATTTTTAAACAACTTTATATTTTATAATTTGGCAGCACTGTTCCTTTCTGTTTTGCATTTTGAAGGATAGGGATTCTGGCATGTTGGTGTGACTTTTCTGATTCTGGGAGATGGAATGGCAACTGGATTCTTCTGTCCTCATAACTAAGATGGTGGTTTCAGCAACCATCTGTTTTGGTCTCAATGTGAAAGGCAGGCAAAACTATGCTGACAAATTTTTTTAGAGATCATCTTCCCCTAGTTGCACTCCTGAATACTCAGTTTTACGAAAAGGCACAAAGTGGAGGTAATAATAATAATACTTAAAGGTTAAGTCTGATAGGCAGGAAATAAAAAAGAAATCTAAAAACAAATGCAGGATATAAAAATGGATCACAAATATTTTGGACCACCTGCTATGTATCTTGCATATATGTCACACACATATAAAAGAATGGATAATGATAGGGTATTTCTTCCTCATTATGTAATATTTGCCTAATAAAATTAAATTTCAGCATATAAATGTTCATCATTTTTTTTAAATAAACATGTAGAATTTCAAACCAATAAAAATACTTAAAAGGGAAAGTTAATTTGGGGCACCTTGACTCTTTAAGGTATTATATGTAAAGCACACAATGCCTGCCACAGAGTAAAGCCACAGTAAATGGTGATGCAACCATTGTTTATGCTGATTTATGAATGTTTATGCTATGTCCAATCCCAAGTATATATACTGGCTAATGCTAAGGTAGAGAATGACATGCAGCTCCATCAGTCATTCTGAATGCCTGGGAAGAAAAAGAGCAGAACAAAATTCTACCACCAGCATGAAAATCAGAGGAATTCTCAAATTGGAGAAATAGCCTCTTGCCAGAAGTAGGTATTAGAAGTAGCCAGAGACGAGACAAAAACAACAAAAAAACAGGTTTTTCTGCCAGCAATCAGAGAATTTCTGGGCATCAACTCCAGGATCCAATATGCTGAAGAACCACTTTCTTCTTAGTCATGTTTTCACTTGAAGTTTGTGACACAGGTTGTTTAATTTTCTGTATATATATCCAACATTATAGTATGAGAGACTTTACTTTCCATAAACCTTGCCTTGTAGCTAACTTCACTGGAATGCATTTATTCCGTAAAGTTGAAAATACCTTATTGAAAAATGCAGCCCTCCTCCATGCATTGAGGAATTCGAAAGCTATGACAGAAAACTTGCACCGATGGCGTTAGGAATCACGTTACGCAGCTGTCAGCAGGGGAGGTTAGGGAATCACCCTCTTCCCACTGATGGCTTCTGGGCTGCATGCTGCCACTGTGGCTGGCTCATGCTCCTGGAGGCGCCATCAGGCCCGGGTGACTCTGGTTGGCCTCGCTAGCAGGAGATGTTAAAGCCATGTTAGTGACAGAGTCTATCGTCCTGCCCTGCTGGGCCATAACCCAACTCTTTGTTCTGTTTTCACTCTGTTGCCGTTATCTGGTAAGGACAGACTGCCAAAAAAGTGTCTCTCATCCTTAGCTCCCAGGACCCTTCTGTGGTCATCAGGCTTATCAAATGTCTTTTAGGTTTGAAACAGAAACACAATGAAGCCCAAAATTGAGCACAGATAGTACGAAGCTGCTTGGAGTCACATGAGATGGGGATCTGGAGCCTCATGACCAATTCTCCCCCAACTCCTCACATGGCTGCCCCTACAAGAGGCCAGCAAAACCCCCAGGATCCAGGGAGCACAGTTTAAAACCATTGCCCAAAAGCACTTTATATAGAAGCATAGCCAATTTTCTAAGAATCCGTGGAGAAAGAGCTCCAAGTGTAGAATTCAAGTTCTTTTTATAAGCACCCATAATGCGTGCTGCCTTCTAACCAGGATCCTAGCTTTTATGTACCCCAAGATAGTTATATAAGCAAAGGTGTGTCATCATGAACAGAAGAACAGAACAAGCTTTCAGAGATAAAGCAAGTTCTTTACTTGCCTGATTCAGAACTGTTTTAAGTCTCCCCCAACCCTGTGCCCTGAAGGCTGTAGTTATGGTGAAATAGGAGCAGAAAAGGGGTAAACGTCCTTGGGGAACAAGGGAAACCAAATCAGCAAGGTCCAGAAGTCAAAGCCAAGTGAAAGAGGCAAAACCCAAGAGGAGGCCAGAGTGCGGGCATCACCTTCCAGTCCAGCCATTCCCTCCAAA
This sequence comes from Cacajao melanocephalus, assembly GCA_963573385.1. Lineage (NCBI taxonomy): Eukaryota > Metazoa > Chordata > Mammalia > Primates > Pitheciidae > Cacajao > Cacajao melanocephalus. The sequence goes on from CAUYLG010008692.1 coordinate 9,709, forward strand.
GCACGTGGACAGGCCTGGGAAGGGGCAGTCCTCACGCAGTTTAGAGTCAGAGGATTGTTTCACTCTCTTCACTTCTAGCCCTTGGCTTCTACCTCCCCTTCCCCCACAAAGGAAGGAGCTCCTGTCTTCTCCCCATACCTCCCTCCTCTACAGGGGCACCCAGAGAAGGCTGAGCAGGTGTTGTCGGGGCTGGCTTCTTGGGCTATGACAGCTGGAGCAGCAGTGCTCGACCTTGTCTTCAGCCCACGTTCTTGATCAGTCATGTTCACAAGCCTGGCACGCTCCCATGGACATGGGCAGGTTTTGCCACCCGTCCCTCCCCACAAGGCCACAGGCATTTTTGTGTGTTGGTAGTTGTGAAAGCACTGCACAGACTTGAGCAACTTGCCAAGGATATGTCAGGAGTGTAGGGCTCTGGGGGACTTGAATGCAGAGGAAACCAGCTGCACCCTCTCTTCTCCTTTCCTCTTAGGAAGATGCACTGATGTGAAAATGACGTTAGGGTAGGTATCATCTCAAGTTTGCTCCAATTTCTGTGAGAGCAATTGTTGGAAAACCTGTGCTATGATAATAATTTAAGCGACTTTATACTTGATGTAGAAATGAAGGCCCTCTAATGTACTTAAATAGAACTCTAATAAGCTCCATTTAAGATCTGTTATCCTGAAATCTTGATATGAATTACAGTATGGGTGATTTTAAATTTATTGTTAGTTTCACCTGTTTCCAAAAAGGAATGACAGTAACTTGTATTTCTAAAGCACCTGATAATAAAACTTTTAAAATTGAGATAGAAGTGTTTCAGCCTTATCTAAGTAAGGTGGGTGAAGCAAATGTAGCAAACATCCGTGCCAGGAAAGTTATGGCAAGTGCTTTATTGAAGCTTGAGCTTCGTGATAGCAGAAGTAAGAAAAGGAAGTGGACGAAGAAAAATATGCCAGTCTTTCAAGAAAAATATTTTTTCCAAGTACTAAATTCTAAAAATGGTTTGTCACACAGCCGTTGAATGTAAAATACAATGCAATAAATAGCAGTTTTATAAAAATCACAGATGGGTTATATTCAAGACCCTTGCATTATATCCAAGACCCTCGCCCTTTACAGAGTAATTTGCTTTGCAAAAACCACAGTCACCTTGCCTGATAGATACAGAGGCTCTGAAACTCAAGAGGGTGAATATTAAGAATGTGTATTATGCTACCGGAGGCTCACATATTCACTCAAAACTTACGAGAGGGCTGTCCGCAACCTGCTTGCAAATATAGGCCGTAGGTTAGGTTTGGAACAGACTGAGTTCATATTAATTAGAGCTAATATGTTTATTTCATTTCCAGAGTCACAAGATCTCTAACTTGGTTTGATTTTTAAAATCTCCTTTTTTTAGGAGTTCTTTGGAATTTATCCTCATGTGATGCTGTAAAAATGACAATCATTCGAGATGCTCTCTCAACCTTAACGAACACTGTGATCGTTCCACATTCTGGATGGAATAACTCTTCTTTTGATGATGATCATAAAATTAAATTTCAGACTTCACTAGTTCTGCGTAACACGACAGGTTGTCTGAGGTAAATTCTTTATTTCTTCTTTCCAATTAGTTCTGTGATTACATAATATGTGTCATAGGTAAATTGATTTTAGGAGGGCTTACTTTATTAACATCTACCTAAGTTTTCAGTTTTTATTTCAAAATTTAGACCACTGGGCTTTAGAAAAACATTACGAGCATAGACTTGTGGCCTTAAAGAAGTTATCTTTTAAATGACTCTTCTGTGACTTACTCAGAAAGGCCCTTTCAGTCTAAGATGACTGCCAAAATTCCAGTGTTTTCCACTTTCGCAGCATTTTTCTGGTAATCGCATTCTGATTGCTAATGTGTTTGCAGCCTTGTGTTTGTTTCAGTTCAAAATGTGATGGTTAAAACCATTTTGCTTTTAAAGAGGTGTGTGATTTAAACAATCAGTTTTAAGTTTTATAAATAAGTGAAAATAAGCCCAAATACTCTTTTGCAGTGAAAATCTATATACAAAGCCTCTTGTAAGTATGCACAGTAGAATCCATTATTTGTCATTAACACTCATCGGCTCCATTTTGACCCTGTTTCCCAGCTTTACAGTACCCTGGGAACTGGAAGCAAGCCTTGGGGCAGAGTGGCACCAGGACAGAGAGCGTGGGCTCTGGTCTCAGACTGCCTGGGTTCCAGGACCCCTTTGAGCCTCCATTTCCTCATCTGTAGAATAGGGATGATAATACCACCTCAGAGCTGCAAGGGGTCAGCAGGTGCTTAGCGCAGTGTCACCGCGTGAGCACTCAGTGAGTGCTCTTTAACATCTAAGCCTCGCCAAGACTGAGAGCCTGAAAGGGAGCAAAGCTTACGTGGCTGGTCTGCGGCCTTCTAGCATTGTGACAGGTGGCTCTCGGCTCCAGTCAGGGGACAGTGTTGGTGGGGAGGTGACAAGAATCAGGATCCCAGAGTGCAGGCCAGCTCCTCCTGACTCAGATGCCCACATCCCATGGTGGGTCTGGTGGCCTAGCAATTATCCAAGAAGCTGGGATCACTCCTCAGCCAGCCAGCTAGGCTTCAGGGAGAGCCCGGGGCAAGACACCCTAGCTCCCCCAGTAAATCAGGGATAGAAACATTTGGTGAATGCCTTCTGTGTGAAACCAATGACAAATAAGACAGACTAGGTCCCTGCTCTGATGGAACCACATTCTACCTGGAAGACAGACAAACAAGGAAACAAGAAAATAACAGTAGGTGCCCTAAAAATAAATGGTGATGTGAGGGCCAGTGGTTACTTTGGTGGTCAGGGGGTCTCTCAAGGAGGTTAAATTTAAGCCTGCATCTGAAATACCACAAGAAGTGACTCATTAGAGGGTGGTGCTGGGGAAGACAAGAGTCATAGGCCAAGGGAATGTTTAAGGTAAAGGCTCTGAGGCAGAAACGAGCTTGAAGCCATAGCTTACTGAGCAAAAGGCAGAGTGGTACCAGATTATGTAGGATTTTGTAAATCAGATGGGGTTTGCCTTTTATTACAAGTGCCATGGGAAACCATCAGAGTGTTGTAAGCAGTGGAGTAGCAGGACTCGTTTCTGGCCGCAGTGTGGAAGAGTAAGTACAAGCAGAAGTCGAGACAGGAAGATCAGGCTGTTGCAGAGGTCCAGGCAAACAGTGAGAGTGGCCTAGAGTAGGTGCTGGCGAGAGGTAGGCAGATTTGGATGATTTTGTGGAGGAAGAGCTGACAGGGCTTGAATATTAGGGGTGAGGAAAGCGGGGAAATAAGGATACACCTAGATCTTTGGCTGGATCAGCCGCAAGCACAGAAGTGCTGTTGATGAGGGGAAGGGAGAAGAATGCTTGGAAGGGTGAGCAGCTCAGAGTTTTGACAGTGTCCAGTTTGAGAAGCCTAATTAGCTATCTATGGGGCAGTGTCAAAGCAATTGGACAAAAGAATCTACAGTTCTAGAGAGCAGTCAGGGCTAAAGGCAGATGTGTGCCAACCTGTGGCCATGGGTCCATAGGTTGTATTAAAGCCGTGGAGCAGAGGGAGGCACCTCGGAGAGTGCAAAGATGAAGAAGACAAGACAGGACCTGGGGCACTCCTGGAGGTGCCCATGGGCAGAGGAGGCTGAGAAGCAGTGAGATGAGAGAGAAGCCAGGTGGGGTCCCAGAAGCCTCTGGAGAGAAGGGAAGTGCTGTGCAGAGGCAGGGCAGATGAGAGCCGCCACTCCGCAAACCCCTCATCTAGTCTCAGTTTTGCAAATTCTCAATCTGCATATTTTACAGTTAGCCTAGGACCATTGTTAACGGGACATAAAATAGATCCTGATTTGGTATCGATTTATGAAGGCAAAATGATATAAAAAATGTAGGCACAAAACCATTTTCTGGGTGTTTATAATTGAAAAGATGAGAAAATTTTTAGCATAAGCAAATATCTATATTTAACTTGAAATGTTTATACAAGAAATTATATGTTTCCTCTGTTCAGCCCAGAAATATTTAATGACCACCTACTTACGGCACACAAAATATTATAACAGACCCAAAATATTATAATAGTGGACTGCAAGAAGCTTCTGGCCTAACAAGGGAGGTAAAGCATGTCTAGAAGTACTCACCACCGTGGCCGACACGCAACCCGCCTTCCGTGAGGCAGTCACCTTCCTAATTGCTTTCTATGTAGCAACTCATTTCTTCTCCACAACAACCCTATGAGGTAGTCACTATTATTTTCCCCCTTTTACATATGAAGAAGCTGAGGAGAATGGGCCCTTAAGGAATTCCGTTAGGGAGTTAGAAAGTGACACATGATGAGAGAGGTACAGTGGAAGTCCAGATGCACAGGTTCCCTTCCATGTGGATGATTGGGGGCAGCCATCATTATGAGCTTCAGGGATGTTACCGTGCAAGTCCTCAGCGCCTCCTCAGACCTCTAAGTGGCTGCCATCTGTTGTGCGCTCTCTCATATCCTGAAGGTAAGGCCGTGTGGCTGATGACTTGTGTTTCATCTCAGCAGCTCCTCCTGTCTCCACCCCTTTAGGAACCTCAGCTCTGCCGGGGAAGAAGCTCGGAAGCAAATGCGGTCCTGCGAGGGGCTGGTGGACTCACTCTTGTACGTGATCCACACGTGTGTGAACACATCCGATTACGACAGCAAGGTCAGTGCCAGGCTGGGCGTGGTGGCAGATGACTGCAATGCTTGGTGCCGCTATTTGCATGCTGTTGGCTCTTTCTGACCTGTAGAACCTGCCCTCGGGAGGCTACTCTCCAGATCAAAGGGCAAGTCCCCAAAATTACAGAGGCAAGGCCGTGGCTACATAAGAAAATATCCTGAGAACAGAGTGGCTTGGTGTGGTAAAGGCTTTCTCTCTGGTTCTCATAGGCTTGTTCTTGGGGTAGTGCCCCTGCTGCTATTTCCTCCGGTTCTGTATCCCCATTAGAATCAGAGCCATTAGTATTTGAGTATCTACTGAACAAAAGTTCCTGGTTGAGGCACTGTAATCCCCCAACCTCTCTGCCCTCTTTGCTGCAGTGCAGTCCAGTCCACAGTCCCCACCACCAGTGCTGACTGTTGCTGCCCCGTGCTCTTGCCCTGTGATTGGTCTGTCCCCAGCATGAGCCCCTTACTCTCTCCCTCCTGTGCCGGAGTGCAGGGCGTTCTGCTCATCATTCATCAGCTGTGATGACCATTCAGGATCTTCCTGGGGACCAAGGAAAGTGGGAAGAACAGGAAAGAGGGACTGAAAGTGTCAGGAGTTCCAAGGTGGGCCAGATACTTGGTGTCAGGACGGACGGGACTAGGGGAGGCCATTGGAAGGTGTTGGATTGTAAGGGTGATCCTGAGAGAAAAAGGATGATGAGTGCCTGGGGTGGAGAGAGGAGTGCAGGGGAACAGCCGGTTTTAGTTTGAGCCTCATTAAACTGGGAGATCAGCAGATGAAATTGAGAGGAGTAAGCAAGTTGGAAAAGGAAGCTTGCTAGATAGGCAAAGGCTGAACTTGGTTTTAGACACTCAGCTAAATGACAATTGGCCTCCCAATCAGAGGTGTGATACAGTCTTTTAGGGAACAAAGGACCATGTGCAGAAGGCAAATGTCAACAGGGAAAGACACCACTGAACATGGCTCGAAAGGAGGGTGGAGTTGGGAGATTTAGAAGGAGGCAGACGTGGGACTTGAGGATATGGCTGCCCCCAGGGAGGGAGTTGGTGGCATCTTTTGTCATGCCAAGCATCTGCAGTAGTAAGAAGTGAGGCTCAGGCATTGTGGGAGCAGCCTGGCATGGCAGCAGCCCTGAGGAGAAACCTCGGGCCGGAGCCTCTTACGTTTCAGCCGGCAGGAAGCCAGATCCTCAGCGGGACCCAGAAGGGCTCTGTAGCCTGTCATCTGGGTATTCCACAAACACTCTAGAATCAAATCCTCTCTTCAGATTCTTTCAAGTTCCCATACATAAAATCCAGTTCTTTCATATTTCCCATTTATTTCCTCTCTGTAATGTTCAGTACAGAAGTATTTTGCTCTAATGTGCCGAGTTGTTTTTAAGTATATGCCATGCTGGGTTTCAGACGGTGGAGAACTGTGTGTGCACCCTGAGGAACCTGTCCTATCGGCTGGAGCTGGAGGTGCCCCAGGCCCGGTTACTGGGACTGAACGAGTTGGATGACTTACTGGGAAAAGAGTCTCCCAGCAAAGACTCTGAGCCAAGCTGCTGGGGGAAGAAGAAGAAAAAGAAAAAGAGGACTCCACAAGAAGATCAAGTTAGCATTTTATTTGATATGAGACTCTATAAAGTTTCATTTTTCTGGGAGTGAGGAATCACATATTTGGCAAGAAAATAAATTTTCTGCATAGCGATAGCTGAGTCCCACAAGGGTGAATGTTTTCAGGTATTGGAGATCATGTTCATTCTGCCTCCATTTAACTTGTGCTGTTTGTCTTTCAGTGGGATGGAGTTGGTCCTATCCCAGGACTGTCGAAGTCCCCCAAAGGGGTTGAGATGCTGTGGCACCCATCGGTGGTTAAACCATATCTGACTCTTCTAGCAGAAAGTTCCAACCCAGCCACCTTGGAAGGCTCTGCCGGATCTCTCCAGAACCTCTCTGCGGGCAACTGGAAGGTAGGACGACTTCCGCTTGTCTACGCTTCTTTCCATCTTTGCAAACTAACTTGAAATGTTACGTGTATATGCTCTGCCTCAGTCGGATCAGCCCTGACGGTAAAAGGGGCACAGTTACTTAGTTTGTCTGCAAAGAGGGTAGAGGGAAAAAAGGGAGACAAGCAGTTGCTCTGGGGATCCAAAGACAAATACAAGGCCCTCCTGCGAGAAACAGAAGGCTAGTGAGAAAAACAGATGGTGCCAGCACAGTGTAGAAGCCACAGGATGTGTGTGCTGTGGGGTCCTGAAAGAAGACATCTAAGCCAGCCACACAGTGTAAGGGAAGGTCAGGAAAGAGGGGAGTTAGGACATGGAGGAGGCTTCCCGAAGGGGATGCTGGCCAGCAGAATCCCGAAGTATGAGTGAGAATAGGCCAGGAGAGGCTGAGGCTGGGGTGTAAGGGAGCCATCCACATAACAGGGACAACAGGAGGAAAGTCTCATGGTGCAGACATGACAGTGTGGGCCAGGACTACAGGCTGCCCACTGGGGCCCAGCATGGAGCCAAGCATCATGGACCCGCCTGAAGGCAGAACTTCAGGAGCTGAGCCCTAACCTACAGACAGGAGGGGCTGCTGAAAGAGTCTGGGCAGACAAGTGAAAGAGACAGGCTCATGTCAACACTACTCTCCCATTCCATGGCAGTGCAGAAGGTGGATTCGAGGAAGGGAGAGTTAGAAGCAGGAATTCCATTTGGGAGCCAGTGCAGCAGTACACACAGGTGAGAGATGATGACTGGCTGAACAGAACACAGGTTGGGCAGTGCTGTGGGGAGGAATAGGGGACCCCACTCTGTTCCTCTCAGACAGTAACAGACATGCCTGTGTCTAAGGTTTCTGCATCTTTTTGCAGATGTATGACTAGGAAAACAGAAGACAGTTTCCTCTTGTTACCACTGTAAGCAAGTTGTCAGAACTTTCTAAATGTCCTCCAGCAACTTCCCAGACAGTCCTTGTCTGAGGCATTTTTGACCTCTAGAAATTTCCTGACAGGTATATTTTAGTAGAGTTATTACAGTGCTTGCGTTTAGCTACTTCTCCTACCTTCACTCCCCACCAAAACAAGAATCTTTTGGTGATGTCGTTTCCACAATGGTGAAAAGCATTTGATAGGCCTAGGTATGGTTTGTTTCATGCAAGTGGCCGCCATGTCGAATATAGACCGATAACTATGGTCTGGTGTTAAGCTGGTGTGGTGATTTTGTTGTGGCTCCTAGTTAAAGCGCCAGTGACTCAGTGTGTAAGTGCTGGCTCTGGAGGCAGACCACCTGGCTCTGAATCCAGGCCACTCTGCTTACTGTCTGGCAGCCTAGGGGCTCTCTGCCCACAGTTTCCACCTCCCTAAAATAAAGTGAAAAAATACCTACCTTATAAGATGGTTGTGAGGATTCAGTGAAATATTCCCAGCACATAAGTATTTATAAACATTTATGTTGTAGAACATTGTTCACCTTCAGCTTCTGTGACCAGAGGATCATTTGATGATGATAAAAAAGACAATAATTGCAATAGCTGTGATTTCAGTTGTTTAGAAGTTCATGTCTGGGATCATTTAGTGAGAGAGTTAGATGGCAAGCTCATTTAAAATATAAACATTATATCTAAGCGATTTCAATAGTAAGTTAAAATATTGGACCTTCACTAAGAAAATGAAATAATCATGGCCACAGATGTTATCAAGTAAGAAGCTATTTCAGGAGCAGCGATGATGACTGTAATTCTCCGGATGGAGCCGGGCTGGGCTGGGCTGGGCTGGGCTGGTAGGTCTCCAAGTGAGACAGAAGGAGTTCTGTTGTTGCAGGTTTCAGAGAAAGAAGTTCATAAAACTGCCTGAGTGCCTTGCCCAGTAACGAGTCATATACTTCATTTCCTCCCTGTAGATTTCATTTGATTTGAAAAATAGCATTCATTTCGTATGCAGACTCTAAATAGGATCTTTGAAATGCATCTTTCCCTCTTATTTGTATTATTAAAATAATCTTATTCTGTTGGTATTCAAGAAATTGGATGGTCAATCACATGCTCTAATGTTCAGAATAATATAAAGGGCTGGAAGATCTCTGCCCTCATGTCTTGGCCACAGCAGGAACGTAGATGTTTTATGAGCAACATCTTTCAATTACCCTAAAATTTGAAAGATGATTTGCACTGGTTGAAAAAGTCAATTAAAGCTCAAAGCCGAAAACAAGATTAAAGATCCGTTTTCTAATGTTACTCTTTTTGGTTTTTTCACTGATGACTTAGCACTCATTTCCATTTTGTAAGATACACAAACTGACTCACTGTATAGAGTTGCTTCATAGTCACAGAAAAATTTCTTGACTATGGATTTTTAAAAAACAGCATCAGCAGCTAACTAATCTTGAATGAGAATGCATTTTGCACACAAATATACTTAACTTTTTCACCAGGCTGTATGAATTATGCTGGATGTTTCTGGAGAATTCCCTTTCTTCTGAGGCAAGGCATGTTTCCAGGCAATCTCTTTGACAGGTTACTGAACTCTAAATATTGTTGTAGGGAATACAGAAAAGAAATGACTTGATGGAGACAGGTTGTCCTTTCATGTGTGCTGATGGGTTACTGTCTCTGCCATCCTATTTATAGCCTCTGGGCTTGGCAGGGGACCAACTGCAAAGAAAACACACGATCCTTCCTTAATCATGTTTATGTATCTGAGATAGAAAGTAATCACTGCCTTCTCTTTTCTGCACAAAAATATCTCGCAGATGGTCGTTTGAGATTTTCAGGCTTTGGGATTTCTTTTTAAATCAGTCATCCCAGCCTATCTTTCTCCCCAACTATGGTTTTCTCTTTACTGACACCACAGATTTGATCTTCAATTGGAAAGAAACCATTTAATCTATTAGTTTATCTTTTGGAAACATCTTTTTTAAGTGATAGTAACATATGAGAGTGGAACTCTGTTTTATATATATTACTTACTGCCTGATTTTTCTCACTAGTTTGCAGCATACATCCGGGCAGCCGTCCGAAAAGAAAAGGGGCTCCCCATCCTTGTGGAACTTCTGAGAATGGACAACGATAGAGTTGTTTCTTCCGTGGCAACTGCCCTGAGGAATATGGCACTAGATGTTCGCAATAAGGAGCTCATAGGTATGTGCTGGTGACAAGGTAGGCTGTAAATGTGAAGCAGCTGCAATATTCATGAAACCCTTCTTTTGATTAAATATACGGCTTCTAATATTATTCACAACTGAGCCCTAGCCTCCAGTTTCTTGGCATATTTGAGTACTCCTGTTTTGTGACCATTCTTTTTCAGCAGGAGACAAGCTCATTCATTAATCATTGATGAGGGAAGATAAATTTTCAGAAAAGCCAGGAATTTTACTTGTACCTTAAAACACTATTTAGTAGAATTAGTGTCTCTCTTTTCCAAGAGAGGTCTCTATATCTTGAGCAACAAAAAAAATCTTAATTCTCCCTTTCCAGTTTTTGGACTGATATCTACTAATTCACCAACACTACCATACTCTAAATAAAAAAGAAATCCCATGAATGTTTTGTAGCTTTTCCCTCTCAGGTCACTATAAATGTTTATCCCAGAGCAGAACCACTGTCCCAGCATCATTTCCTCCCAGGGTAGGGGCAGGACTAGGGTGAACTAAGCAAGGGCCCAGCATTTTAGGGGCCTTCACGCTCAGGTTTGTGTAAGGTAGGGCTGGCACAGGCACAAACCGACAAGTGACAACCTCTGTAAGTTCTGCACCCCAGGCAGCTTGCTTGCCCCTGGGACATTGGCACATCCTAGGCAGGGTCCAGGGGAAAGAAGAGATCAGGGACCCTCCATAGACCTGAGCTTCATTCCTAGGATCTGCTGCTCACTGGCCATGCAACCTGGGGTGTCCTATATAACCCCATCCAGGCTCCATTATTCTATCTAGATTGGAAATGAAACTCCTCATCTCTGAAAGGGAGCTGTTGATACCTGCTGTCCTCACTGTGGGTTTGCTACAAAGAGGAAATGAGAGCGCGCCACGCCAAGTCCCACAGCTGGTGACAGGTCTGGGGAGAAGGAGGGAAAATGAGAAAAGGTCTTAGGTGGATTCATCTGAATCAATAGTAAACATTAAATTCACCTGCCATGAGAGGAGAGAGAAACAAGGTGATGATGTTTACCATAAAGAGTTGCTGTAAGGATTAAACGTGATGACTTACAGTGGAAGCCCTTCACACAGTGCCTCACAGAATTGCTATTTTGAATTGTTGCCCAGATAAACCTGCTCTTCACACAGCATTCCTTTAAGCCAAATCATCTCCCTACGGAGAGGAAAGGGAGTTCCTTCACACCCTGTTCATGGTCCAGCTCACGCCTGATTCTGGTGGATGTGTCGTATCTCTCAGTTCCCACACTTCCTTGAAAGAAATTCTTCAGGTCCCTAAAGAGAGATTCTTTAAAGTTATTTTTCTTATATCTGTGATGTTTGGATTTCTTATAAGAAGCGTGTATAACTTGGGCATTTTTAATGCTGAAAAATAAATGATTGACATGTATATCCTGTGGCCTATCATATAACACAAAGACACAGGTAGATAGGAGGCCCTGACCTAGTACTGTGAAGTGCTGAGACCTTTGGCAAGAGGAGTGTGTATTCCAAGTCTCGGCTTCCTCCCAGTGCATTTCTGTGTTTCTGTGAATAACCCTTTTTAACTTCCACCCACCTTCTATCTCTCCAGTGATGAGCGTTTTTTTTTACCCAGCTGGAGCACTCTTGAACTGCTGCATGAATCCGTTTTTCTAGTTTCCCTATTCCTGTCTCCCTATGAGATCTGCACCCTTCCCATATTCAGTATTTGGCTCTAATTTATCCAGCACTTCAGTGCCTAAGAACCCCCTTCTCTGACCTCTTCCCTCTCTTTTCACATTCATCACCAACACTAACAAAGGACTTTTTTTTAGAGCCATTTTTCACAAAGAAGCAAAGTTTTGTCACTTCATAAAAGTTACTACATACTCAACTGAGTGGGACCCACCCTGCTGTCTGGAGCTGCAGTTCTGAGGGGACCGCCAGGCTCACTCACGGGCAGAGCGAGCTGCCTCAGCCTAACCCCCAGGAGTGCAATTTAAAGTTATGCCTTAGTGAAATGACAAATTACATGTCATGCACCTTTTGGTCATTCATGAGTATTCAAAATCACCAGTGCTAACTTATCATCTGCTCTGAAAACCACATTTATCTTGTGGCCTCACAGTCTCAGCACTGTTTTTCCACTCTTCATAACAGTGTTTGCTGTGAGCAAGCCAGAGCCTTCCCTCCGACCTGCTGTATATTACACAGCATGTAGTTGAAACCTGTCTTCTTCTGCTTACTGTTGTATATAAATAGGGCTTTATAAAAACCCCAATTAGCATCCACTCCATTATTAGCCTAGGAGGGAAAACTAAGAAAATATTTACTCGCACTTTAATTCAATGGTGTTGTTTGTAGTGCACTTACAGTTTCAGTTGGTAATCGTAATTGCAAAAGCTGGAGGTAATCTCTTTTTGGAGCAGAATAAGAAAAATTCAGTATCTATAAAGAAATACCTCAATAACTGTGAGACTCCCCTTGCCTTGTCTTAGCAAGAATTTCATTATTATTGCATTACTCCTGGGAGATAACATACCTATAATTTTAATAGCAGAACTTTTACTTGTGTCATCTTTTAAAGAAACTAACATGTTCCCACCGTTGTCAGATCAGCTGCTGTACACCTCAGCTCTATACTTCATGAAAATGTGTAACTGTACCCAGTTCACACATTCAGATCCAGAAAGATCTAATGAAAAGTGCTGTTTGGCAGCCTGACTTGGTCCAGATTCAAAGGTAAGTTTTTACAAGCCTTAAGAGGAAATTGAGGTATTTGTGATGCATAGGAATTCCATCGAGGATAAAATTTGCTATTGTAATTCCTTCATTACTCAATGTTACTGAAAATACTTGAACGAAAGCAACTTGATTTGTCTACCCAATTTTACACACTGATTTACATTTGCTTACAGCAATTGACAGTAATGTTTTATAAATCAATCATTCCCTGCAAGTGACGTTGCAGTAAATGTTAGCTTTCCCCTTATAATGACATTTGTCTTTTTCTTCTTTGCTACTTCTTTGCTTTTCTCATGGGTCAGGTTTCTGCTCATGGAATTTGATTTTTTTCACCTGTTATTGTCTCTTTTGGCGTTTTATTTTTAAAGGATTGCATACCACCAGAATCTGAACAACAACGACAAAAACTTAGTACCTTCTGGAAGTAGAATTTACTCTTTTGCCTTTGGCAGGCAAATACGCTATGCGAGACCTGGTCAACCGGCTCCCCGGCGGCAACGGCCCCAGTGTCTTGTCTGATGAGACCATGGCAGCCATCTGCTGTGCTCTACACGAGGTCACCAGCAAAAACATGGAGAACGCCAAAGCCCTGGCCGACTCGGGAGGCATCGAGAAGCTGGTGAACATAACCAAAGGCAGGGGCGACAGGCAAGTCTGCGGCAAGGAGGTGCAAGTAGGGCTCTTGTTCCTGAGATTGTCCTGTGATGAGGCCTTTGTCGAACATACCTTTCCTAGTGGAAAGGATTTATTTTTGCATTTCTTACATGCCGATAAGCTAAACAGTCTCAGCACTTGCAACCTGCTGTGCTGGGAGAAGCATTTTCTGTTTTGGGGCCTTTTTCTAGTTTTTACTTTATTGTAACACCTTCACTCCTATGTTGGTATTTGTCTCTGTCTTAGTCTGTTTGTGTGCTATAACAAAATGTTGTGAACTGGGTGGCTTATAAACAACAGAAATGTATTTCTCACAGTTCCAGAGGCTGGGAAATCAAAGATCAAGGCACCCACAGATTCTGTGTCTGGTGAGGGGCCCCCATTCTAGTTCATAGCTGGTGTCTTCCAGCTATGGCCTTGCATGGTAAAAGGAGGGAGAAATCTCAGGCCTGCTTTTATAAGGATGCTAATGCCATTCATGAGGGCTCTACCCTCATGATCTAATCACCTCTTAAAGGCCCCACCTCCTAATACCATCACCTTGGGGGCTGGAATTTCAACATAGGAACTTTGGAAGGGACACAGACTTTCAGACCATAGCAGTCCCTGAAGCCACAACTGGGCGTGCCAACTCCTGGAAGAATGAGAAATGCCAGGGTGAGGAAAATCTAGGGGACACCATTTCCCTAGATTCTTGTGCCTTTGTCTGCTCCAGGCCTGAGGGCCTGTCCTGCAAGAGCATCTTCTTGAATCCTCAGTTCTGGCATTGAGTGTGTCCTGCCACGTACCCAGAAAGTATTAAAATGACTGCTCTGCAGCAGGGCTGCTGTGTGGCCTCAGGATGTGCCCCAGGCTTGGGAGGCAGATTTCCCTTCGCTTCTGCATGACACCTAACTGATGACGCAGGAGGGAAGGACTAGAAAATCAGCGGTAAAAATTGAAGGCTGTTTGTCATGGAGCTGTGGCAGTGACTATAAGTTTGCCTTAGTGTCAGATCAGAGAAATGGTAAGTAGGATGCTTGGTGCCATCTCAGAACAGCAGGACAGCAGCCTCCCTGAGCCACAGAAGCATGGCAGCCCTCTCCCCCCACCTCCCCTCCCCCACACCTCCCCTCCCCCCCGCCTCCCCTCCCCCACACCTCCCCTCCCCTGCTGTGCTCTCTCCATAGTGCTGATTTCCCCTTGCTGTGGAAGTGATGTCTTCCTCTTGTGCCTGACTCTTCCATAGCAGGGACTTTTATCTTGGTTCACTGCTATATCCTTAGCATCTAGAATAACCCTGGCCTGCTCATAACAGTTGCTCGGTGAATATTTGTTAATTGACTAAATGACAGTGCTGGAACTACATCTCATCTAATCTTTATACTTTTGAAGGAGTTTCTAAAATATAGGAATAATCTAAAACCATATTCTCACCTCCCAGAAACCACACCTATGTGTAGTAGTTATAATTTCTTTCAGTCCCTTTTTAAAATGTATTTTTTTGTATTTAATTGGTAATAAATGGTTACAGGGGGCAGGAAGGGCTGAGAAGGGGAGTGAGTGGAACCATAATCACTTATGCCCTTAAAATGTGGCACGACCGCCTGCTCTTGTAGGGGCAGGGCATGTCATAACGTCGGGGTAGGTGGTGGGCTATTCTGGGGGAGGGGTGCTGGTCAAGGAAGGCCTTGCAGAGACAGTGCCTTTTGAGCACAGAGCTGGTGGAAGCAGGGAAGGAACAGTGCAGCTCCCTGGGGGAAGAGCATTTTGGTTAGAGGGGGACATCCAATGAGAGAGCCCTGAGAAGGGAGAGGACCTTGTGTGCTTGAGGAACAGAGGGAAGCCAGTGGGGCTGGAGCAGAGCCAGTGAGGGGTACAGGAGGCCTACCCCAGCATGATGATCTGAGGGCCTTCGCCAAGGCAGGGCACTGCATCCTCTCTGCACTTACCCGTGAAGCTACTGATTTACTTGTCCTTCAGATATAACAATATGGAAGTCCTATGTTTAAGAGAAGATGGGATGCAGGGAATTAGAGATGCAAGTACATAACTCTTTCAAGGAGTTTTGCTGCAAAGGATAGCAAAGAAACTTTCTTGCTTTTCTCATGGGTCGTGTTTCTGCTTATGGAATTCGTGTCTGAAAATATGTAGCCTGTCTGGTTTTGTCAAGGCATATCCCGGGCACGGCCCTGCCTGGTCTAGTGTTACAGTTGTCATACTCCCAGGCAGCTATGGGGTTTGCCTTTTGAGGTTTCATCCCGCTGCCCAGGACTTACAGACAGACAGGTGAACAAAGCAGCAACGGCTGGGCCCAGATGAAAACAGGGTAGCTATGCAAGGCAAGGGCCCTGCTTTAAATCTGTCTTCCGAAGGCTGTCTTGGGTGCCTGAAAATTCATCTCTGTTTATTTCTTTGAGGTATTTAGCTATTGCTTTTCCATAGTCCAGTTTGGAAACATAAAGGTTGGAAAGGCTTTGAGTGGGTTGGTTTTACCTGGCTCTGCTCACCTCAATCCTCAGAATCATTAGCAACCCACATTCTGTTGTTAGGGGCTGAGAAAGTAGCTCACTGCCTGCTTACCTCCCTTGTCCTCCTCCGCTTCATAGGAGTTTAATTAGGAAGGTAAGGAGTAGAAGAGAAAACCATATTCTAGATCTGGTGTATACATTTGAAGTCAAACTGTCAATGAAGTCGTAAGGCAGAGGTGTTCAGTTGTCCTTAGGGCTGACTCACCAAGCACTGGTCCATGAGTACCACCCTGGTGTGGCGATCTGTAGCAATCTTGGCCTTAGCCAAGGCAGGAAGACCCCTCTTCACTTACCAGTGAGGCCACACTTAGAGCAGCAGCTCCCAAGGTGAATCCAGTGACTCATGGTTGCCAGTGCTTAAATAGAGCACCAGCATTTGCGAAATGTCCTCAGGGAGAGAAAATAATACGTGACCCTGTTTTCCAAATTCAACATTAGCACACACATTTGTTGACACAGAGGTACGAATGATAAGGCAATAAAGGCATTTAGATGAAGGCTTAATAAAGAAGGAGGAATAAAACATGTTCACTTGGAAGAGTTCCCAGACATTCAGAATGTAGACTCATGGTTGCATTAATCGCAAAGCCCTGGTGAGGTCAGTGGCCCTCAGTAGAGATCTGGAGGGAGGTTGGGATTGACGCCTAGAGAGATCCTCAACTCAGGTTCATCCTGGCCACAGCTGCTCCACAGAGCTCACTCCCTCATGGCCTCACTTCAGTTCTTGCCACCTCTAGCCAGTCCTGAACCTGATCGACTCCCGGGCACTGGGCACACCTGTCCCTTGTGGTGTGTCCTGCAGTAACCTCTGTCCCCATGGCCCTGAGAGAGGTGGCCACTTGGTGACTGATTTTCATCCTGCACCCCTCCGAGTGGGGCTGAGGCTGTGCCGCCCACATTCATTAACATCCTTTCTCTCTCCCTAGATCATCTCTGAAAGTGGTGAAGGCAGCAGCCCAGGTCTTGAATACATTATGGCAATATCGGGACCTCCGGAGCATTTATAAAAAGGTAACCTACGAGAGAATAGCTCTGGCATAATTGGCATTCAGCAGAGCACACACTCGTAATCATTTATTGTAATGAAATGTCATTATTCATTTTGAGAGGTTTCTTTTTCTCTTAACTCTGCAGGATGGGTGGAATCAGAACCATTTTATTACACCTGTGTCGACATTGGAGCGAGACCGATTCAAATCACATCCTTCCTTGTCTACCACCAACCAACAGATGTCACCCATCATTCAGTCAGGTCAGTGGGAAAACGCCACTCCTTGGCGAGAGCCTTCGTGTGACAGAACATTGTTTCCCAGCCAGGGAAGATCAAACCTAAGCTGGTTAAGCCTGTCACCTCCAACACTGCCCATGCAGCAGAGTGCCTTCCGTAGGAATCACACACCATTGTAAACCACAAACCCACTTTCTTCCTTCCTTTCTAAAAGTTGATACTAGTTTACATCAGCAACAGCACCCCAGGCCCCACCCTCAAGTCTGCCTCACTAAGTGTGAGAAGGGGCCCTGAAATCCGCAGCTGACAGGGCGGACAGGTGATCAGGGTGCCCGAGAGTGAGGATCAGACTTCGAGACTCACTGGGTTATGCCTGAAAGTGGCTGCCCTGTCTGCCTGCTGGCCGTAAGTTTGGAATCTCCTCCAAAGTAATTTTTCTTTTAAGTTTTCTTAGTGAAACCTTTTATAAGCAGGGTCCTTTAACAGAGGATCTTTAAGGTCTTCAGATCCGCAGCCTGGGAGAGCTGCCTACTTCCCAGTTAAACCTCCTTCCTCTGCAGAGTCCAAGCATCTGCAGCTAATGGGAGCAGGCCTTACAGGGTGGGTGTGTAGGAATATTTTTTTTAAGTCGGGAATCCTGGCAACCATACCGGCTACTTCTTTGTAGTGTTTAACTTGGTAGAAACAATGTTTTGAGATTCAGACTAAATTTTTTAACATGTAAGGGCAGATTATTACTGCCAAGCCAATCAGTTCTGTAAATCTAATTCTTACGAAGTGAGAAAGAAAAAGTAATAAGTATCTTATTTTTATTTGGCTTTAAATCACCCATTCTGACATGTAAATATTATCTATTTATTCAGCAGTGCTACTGCTGGCAGTCTTATTTCTCATGTGGACAAATGTGGCCAAAAAGACTAATATACATGGCCAGTGGTTCTTGCCACATAATTGGACATCCCCACTTGTACTAGAATTTTTTAAAATTATCTGTGCCTATTGTGTATGGTGTATATTTGTCTCTTCGTTTTTTGGTTTTTTTTTTTTTTTCTTTTGAGACGGAGTCTCGCTCTTGTTGCCCAGGCTGGAGTGCAATGGCACGATCTCGGCTCACCGCAACCTCCGCCTCCCGGGTTCAAGCAATTTCCCTGCCTCAGCCTCTCGAGTAGCTGGATTACAGGCATGCGTCACCATGCCCAGCTAATTTTATTTTGTATTTTTAGTAGAGACAGGGTTTCTCCATGTTGGTCAGGCTGTTCTCGAACTCTGACCTCTGGAGATCCAGCCATCTCGGCCTCCCAAAGTGCTGGGATTACAAGTGTGAGCCACCACGCCCGGGCTGTATCTTAGTTTTTAAATTATGGGTTGTTTTCTTGAAAGAACCTATGTGTCTGGTTTTTAACATCCTTGCTGAGCTCCCAGGTATAGCCTAAAACTGTCTTCTTTGAGAAAAATGCTCAGAACTCTTTAGGGTCTTGGGAATAGAGGTGCTAGGAAAATCAAGAGGTGTGGCTATGTAACAAAAGGCACATTTTAGATTAGTACGAGCTTGTCCAACCCACGGCCCGTGGGCGGCATGCATCCCAGATGGCTTTGAATGCGGCCCAACTTCAATTTGAAAACTTTCTTGAAACATTATGAGATTTTTTTGCAATTTTTTTTTTAGCTCATCAGTTATCGTTAATGTTAGTGTATTGATTGAACACCCCTGGATCATTAGCACAGAGTTGCTGAGCAGTGACCTTGTTTTCAGGACCCCTTAAATACATGCTGGGCAGTGTTGGCCAGTCCCATTCAAATTCCTAGGTACCTTTTAGGATTCTAGTCAGAGGTAGGGAATTCTCCACTTCTGCTTCTCCAGTAATTCTAAAGGCTGGTGATGCATCCCTTCACACTAGTGTGGGGTCTGCTTCTGGGCATGTCGGATGCCTTGCTGTCCTGCTACCTTCCGGAAAGTAAGCAAGGTGGGCAGCACATAGACGTTGTCCATACATGCTTACATGTTTACACTGAGCAATCCTGTGTCAGTGAGGTGACTTTTTAGGAAAAGTATTTCATTATCGGTCTTCCTCTGAAAGTATCAATTTATGCAAAACCACTGGTGCCAGTGTTTGGGAACTATTGCTGTTGAGTGTATCAAGTGAATAAATGGTCACTCTTATTTGAAATTAACTTTAGGGGAGGCAAGAAGATTTTTTTAATGAGAAAAAGAAAAATATGTATGTGAAATGTTCGTCTCTTCCTTCTCTGCAAAAGTGTCCAAAAAGAGTCCTAAGGATAGATAACGATGTTATTAGATATTGGCTGAAACTGGGGTAAAAAAAAGTCTTCTGGGCGTTTGTGAGGTCAGGGCTTAGCACCATGTGTGTTTCTTAATGAGCCAGGCTTACTGGGTTTAAATCATTTCGCTGATCACCATAAAAAGAATTATAAATTTTACAGACTGGGTGCTCCTATTCAAATACGTTTAGAGATGTGGATATTTTTGAAATAATTAGAAATCAAAACATGCCATAAAACTTCTGTTTACTGAAGAGCTGTACATAAAGGATAATAGATGGGTGTTTTACAAGCAACTGAACTGAGATCATAAAATAGCAAGTATAACTCTTGCATGGCTAGTAAGTTATTACCACTCACTCGGTTTCAAAGGCCTAGTCAAGTCATTGAGACATACTGGTGGGGAACCCTGCATGATCTCTCCACTGTGCCTCTTCGGCCAGGCGGGTTGCACTCCAGCTTGAGTGAGCCCAGGTGTGGACTTGGCTGATTCGTGCAGTGGTAGGCCCGCATGCAGGTCGCACTTGTGGTACTTGGGTCTAGCTGCTCTTCAACTCCCAGCACCTCTGAGATATTTTCTGCACCAGCTGTGTGGCATTTCTAGTTACTGACCTTTGTGTTTCTAGAGAGGTTTTCCACAGACACTGATGCTGATTTCTCTTTCTTCCCCTCTTTCTCTCTCTCCTCCTTTGCCTCTCCCTTCAGTCGGCAGCACCTCTTCCTCACCAGCACTGTTAGGAATCAGAGACCCTCGCTCTGAATACGATAGGACCCAGCCACCTGTGCAGTATTACAATAGCCAAGGGGATGCCACACATAAAGGCCTGTACCCTGGTAAGACACCAGTTGGGTGTGTGATACAGTCTCTCGAAAAGCCGCACTTCCAGGCACTTGGCCAGTGGCCTGGGAAGTAGCCTGTGCTTGTATTGAGACGGTCCCCCAGCAGCAAACCATGCTCCAGACTCTCCCTTTCCTACTTTGGGGATTGTTGCCTTTTCCGCTTGTTTAAAGTAAAACAAGCATGTACTTGTTTGTTTGTATGTATGTATGTATGTATGTATGTAGTTGTACGGTGGCCACAAATAAAAAGAGGGTTGTATCCAAATAAATCATTTCTGGCTGCTCGCTGGCACAGTCCCTTTGCTCCGTCCCCTCCTGGCTCCAGCAGTCTCTGTGTGTTCCACATGTGTCAGAACCCTCAGCCCAGTGTAGCTTTGCAGGGGCCACGTCTTCTAGACTGGCTCATCTCTTAAATTCAAACCAGAGAATGGAGATCAATTTCATTTACATTTTCATGGCGAAGAGTTTGAATAAATAGTAAAAGGTATAATGTGATTCTTCTCAAAGTGATTATTTTTTAAGAATAACAAAAATAGTATTACATAGTGTTAATATTTTTATATCCTATTCAGAAAGCTGTGCATACAATTTATTTAAAGGATACCAGCCCAGAGGGTTACTAAGATTTCATACTGTTCCCATTCTCAACCGTCTGGCAGATTATAACTACTTTAGATGTTTCAAATAAGTCAGTGTGAGCTACCCCCCAAAAAAACTCTTTTCTCAAACCTGTATATTAAAAAGAAATAAAAGCTGGTGGCAGCTTTACTCCTGCTGGGGGAGTAGTCTCTGTTGGACTGTTGTCTTTGAAATTGTGATTTCACAGGACTGTTTACTAATCGACTGTTGTTACTATGGCAATTAATAGCTCAGAAAATTGCAGATGCTACATTTCAACACCACGCTTTGTGCAAAAGGAAATGCACATACCAACTGAAACGCTTGGTTGCTTCTGATTTGCAGCAGCCTGCTTTATCTTAAAGATCGCCTCTTAGCCTGCATGCCCTCTGTATCTTCTTTGCTTGCTTCAATAAACTAATTTGCCTCAAGTACGTTTCATTTTCCTCATTAAAAAAATAAAAATCTTTGTTAGCCTTAACAGTAATGTAACGGTAACATCATCAGGAGTCTACAGTGGACTTTTAACAACAGTTTGATTATTACTGAGTTCCTTTTGTATTAAAACATACTTAAATATGGCAGGCACAAGACGGTGCCTCCATTGTGGCCCAGCTGCTTAGAACACACCTAGGCCGGCTCCTTCCTTGACCTGAGATTTTGAATCCCAGCTGTTTGGAAGGCATGGGGCTTGTTCGAAAGTTGCATTTCGCTTCTCCTCTCTGACCCACTGCTGTTGCTCAGAGCCCTGAAAAAGTGTTCCTCAGCTCAGGTTCCTGTGCTGCTGTCCAAAGCCAGCCAGAGAACCCCCGCCCCCCGCATGTGAGCAGAGCTTGAGCAGGAACCCTTTGTGCATAGGCTCTGCACTGGCATTGCTTTTTGGGAAAACACCCGCGGCCTGTTTTTACCATAGTTTTGCTGTTAGCCCCAACCAGCCCTGAGGTAAGCAGCAGCCAGGCCAGATCCAGGGACCCGGGGCTGCCACCTCTCCCAGCCCACACTGGCACTGGGGAAGGCAGGCCCTGTTGGGGACAGCGCTATCCTTAGTGCAGGGGAGACCACCCAGTCTAACGGACCAGAGTAATGAGCACTAGTTTTAATTTCATAAAATATTTTCTTACAGGCTCCAGCAAACCTTCACCAATTTACATCAGTTCCTATTCCTCACCAGCAAGAGAACAAAATAGACGGCTACAGGTGAATTTGCAATATCATTTTTACAGAAGGCCGATTAGCAGTTAACACAGTAAGGGGTCCACGTTGGTTGACTTCCCAGAGCTGGGCCAACACGGCAGGGTCCTAGGAGCTCTCCCTGGGGATCTTTACTCCTTGGAAATTTATCCATGGTTTAAGCAAAGCACTTCCACGGTAGCCTCACATTCTTGAATATCCACATCGGTACTGCTGAGACCACCATGCCACTGATGGGAACAGCCGAGAAGTCTAGTTCCTGTCCTTTGCCCGGAAGGGTCCTTTTCCCACTCTTTTTCTGTTCAGCTCTAAAATCTCTTCCAGCCTCTGGGTGAGGGAAAGTTGGTAAGCACACTTCATACCCTCATCATGCTATTTTCTTTTGTGTAAACCTCATTCTCCATCTCACCCTCCCTGTCCAAGCTCCGCAATTTAAAAACACTGAGTCCATGGCCAGGTCTGTGTGTCTCGGTGGTCAGAGTGGACTCGGCCCCTGTCGGGATGAACCTCACTCTGGTAGAGCGGGACTGGCGGTTGTAACACGCCTAGGCCTTGCATTCATGAGGGGCCTGCAGTCAGTTCCAGGTCCTTCGCGATGCCATGGCAAACCTGGACCACCTGGTCTCTCCTCTTCCTTTTCAATCCCACAGAGCAGTTGGGGTTTCCTAAAACAAGACTGTGTCTTGTCCTTCAGATAAGGATGTGCTCTAAGACCGCTCCTCGTCATCTTTTCTCTGTAGATGGAAGAAAAAGAACTTTCGAAGTTATTCATAATATCTGCTGTAGTTTTTTAGTCAGGAAAAATAGACCAGAAGCGTAACTCTGGCTTGAAAAGAGAATTGGCTCTGAAATCCTTATCATGTTAGAATGCCTTGAATTCCAGGACATGACATTGATTCCTGGGTGATAAATTTGTTACATCTTAGTAAGTAGGGGGATTTGGGCATCATCAGGAAGGTAGACATAATAACCATCACAATTTGAAATCAACATGAGATCAAAGCTAAGACTAGACAAAAGGAAGTGGAGAGCAGGGTGCCCTGTGTGGGCGCCCCTGTGTGCCTGGCCTTGCCCACTTACGGATGGACTTAGCCTTGGCTTGGGGAAGCCTTTTCCTCTAGAACTATATTTGCTAACGTATCTCTCCTAATTTTACTATTCTTCTGCCTTGAGATTGTTGGTTCCTTTAACATTACGACTTACAGCAGAGTTTCTAAAGTGTGACTGTGGTTCACGTAGCCGCATCTTTTAAAATGGAGGGTGGACTCAATCTTCATATCTGAAGTAAATGTTTTAAAAGATGGTTCTGTAATTATACAGTTATCCAAGGCCCAGAAACCCAATCCTCGACTAAATTAGTGATGTACTAATAATTCCCCTGTGTCAAAGAAAATATCAAAACCATCCTCTCGTTTGGCATGCCCAGGTAACGGGTCCCTCCACAGCTGAGCCCACAGCAGGGCCTCCAGTAAGGAGGGGAGGTCGCTGGGGCCACCTGCCCTGAGATCTCAGGCTCTCCTGAGGCGCCTCCTTCTCTAGAGGTCTTAGGACAGGAAACTTCAGGAGCCTGCCTGAGAATGTAGCTTAAAATCCTTAGAGTCCAATGGTAAACACACAGTGTGCGCCAGAAACCGCTTTTAACCATAAGCTGCAAATATTGAATATTACTTTAAAATATGAAGCAGGAAGCCCACATTAATTTTCCTAACACATGTCTCTCTTAAAAATTGCTTTTATTTATTTGCCTTTTCATTTTGTCAACAGCATCAACAGCTGTATTATAGTCAAGATGACTCCAACAGAAAGAACTTTGATGCGTACAGATTGTATTTGCAGTCTCCTCATAGCTATGAAGACCCTTATTTTGATGACCGAGTTCACTTTCCAGCTTCTACTGATTACTCAACACAGTATGGACTGAAATCAACCACAAATTATGTAGACTTTTATTCCACTAAACGACCTTCTTACAGAGCAGAACAGTACCCAGGGTCCCCAGACTCATGGGTGTAGCATCAAGATGCCCAACAGAGGAACTTTTTCTTTCTAACCTTGTTTGGATTGAGGTGAAAAGTCCGTCTTGCTGATCTGATGATTGAAATGTGAAAGTGAAGTGGAAGGAATGAGTGAAGTGCATTTTTTTCTTTTTTGAGGAATTATCAGGGAAGTGAGGAAACGTTTGGGAGAGGACTTTCTAAGCTCTATTTA
The DNA here is from genome assembly GCA_963573385.1 of Cacajao melanocephalus. NCBI lineage: Eukaryota > Metazoa > Chordata > Mammalia > Primates > Pitheciidae > Cacajao > Cacajao melanocephalus. The sequence goes on from CAUYLG010008692.1 coordinate 33,725, forward strand.
GTTGTTAGATCTAATTACTTGTAGATTCTGTAGTCTGGTGAAGGTGTGGGTGACGTGATGAGAGGTTTGAGAAATGGGTGAAATGAAATGGGGGATGTGTAGGTCAAATCCAATTAAAGATGATTTTTTTAATGTGAATAAAGTTATGTTCTGATAGTTTGTACAGAAAAAATAAAATGGATGCCCATGTTTTATTGCTATTACTAAATGTCAAGATTGTATGCTATTATGTCTTGTAAATTTCTTTTGTTGGTGTAAATATGGAAATGCCACATTGGTTAAGTGCCATCATTTGTAATGCAGTGTGTCACTTGAAAAGAGAGTTGAAGAAACTGACAACTTCAAAAAGAAATGGGAAACCCAAGGAACCGTGAGCAATTAAAATCAAACTGCGACACCTTTTGTCTCCACCATGCATAGTGTACTCTGGAAGCACAACATCCAGGCTGGTACCACAGCACCATGCCCATTCCTCGCCTCGTTCATAGGACACTTCACTGCCATTTTCTATGCACATGAAAGAAAAATAAATGTGGAAATTTCATCCTTGGAAGTGTGTTCTCTATTCTTTTTAAATTTTCTGTATGTATATAGAAAAGCGGATTTAATAAACATAAATCTAACTGTAGGAAACAGCTTACGTATATCCAACTATTTTGGACTTTTCCTAGTTTTATACAGTTAATACACTTTGTGAGATGGACCACACCACCAAAGAATTAAGCTATCAACTTTTCTCCTCTATCTAGATATTTTGTTTCTTGGAATCTATTTTGAACCTAGTGCACTTTACAGTTTTATTATGTTTTTTTCAGACCTGTATGTACATATCATCACTCCACCTAAGACTAGTTACATCTGGCAGCCTGGTCATAACTAAATTGATACTTTTTTGGGTATCATTTTTAAGAACTCAGTAACTTCATAAGAACAGTGGTTGGGCATTTATTTGGTTGGCACCAATATAATAAACCAAAACAAATTCTAAATTATTGTTGAGTAATTCCGTGAGACGGTAATTCCTGGGTTAGGAATGGAGTAGGGGAGAGAAGCCCCACAGATAGGGTAGACAGAGGTCCCCATAGCGCCACACAACATTACTTGGGAGCTTTTCTCTATCTGTGGAGACGATGAGGGGCACCAGGCCCAAAGTCTGAGGCCTTCTCAGGTCTTGCGGTTTCCGCTGTTGAGCCCTAGCTCCTGGATCTGTTGGTGTAAATATGGAAATGCCACATTGGTTAAGTGCCATTGTGGAAAACTAGGAACTAGTTTACCTACAGCTATACTAGGAACTAACCCCCCTGGCAAGTCAAACCCAGAAGTGTTGACTTAGCTCAAAATACCCTGCAAGTGTGATACAAATCACAGAATAAAACACTTGTACTTAACATTTGTGAATATATGGAAAGAAACCCAAGAGAAAGCTGCTTTTTCTTGCCAAATGGACAGCAGCCCAAGATTAGCATCCAAAGTGAAATGGAAATACCAGTGCGAGCGCGAAGGTTCCTAAGGTCTGCAAGCCAGGAGCCTTTCTGAGGCACCTTCCAAAGGACACACGAGCCAGCTTGCGGAGTTGACTGCCCAGCTACTGAGCCCTGGCTGTGTCACACCTGGTGGAGCTCAGCAGACAGCCCTTGTTAGCTGGTAGAGGTCGCCAGATGTTTCTGAGGAACTGGCATCAGGACTTTCAGGACGTAACCACTTCAGTTTCCAGTCACTGACTTCCCTGAACCTGGTATCTTCAGGTCTGGGTTGAAGCTGAAGGCTCTTACTCCGTGAATCAGGAAAACAAGGGAATTGGAACCAGCCCAAGCCAATTGACAATAACTGTTTCTTTTATTGACTGCATCAGTTTGGGATAACGCTGTAACAGGCAGCATTTCAAAAATGGATCCAAAGTTGGATTGAAAACTCGGCTGGGTCTCCAATCAGACCTAACAGAGCCAGAAAGAGGCCTGTGTATGGGGGACTGGACAGAAGATCTAATGCCGTTTGACTCCTCCCTTGAGACCTGAGAAAAGAAACTGCAGACACAGCCTGAATGATACAGAAGTGCACCACCGATGGAAAAGCTGAGCCTCCTCCTATTCCTTCAAGGTGTGGGAATAAACAAACTCTGGTAAAACAAAGTCGACTTTGTATTTGCTGTCCTTATGTCACTAAGTAGCATATAGAATTCAGCCCACTTCTACCCCGTTCCGGAGGGTCAGGGCTGAACTGAGTCAATGTCAGTGAGCCAAACAAGGCTTTCCTTTCCTTGACTGCACATAAAGAGTCACCTGGATCCCACCCTGACCAGTCAAAACTACAGAGTTGGAGTCCAGGCATCAATACTGTTGAAAAGCTCCCTGGGTGACTGCAGCATGCTGTCAGGTGAGAGCCACTTGCTACTCACCATCCTCCCTCCATCCCTTGCTGCCGCACAACCTGAAAATTTCGCAGTTGAGGTTTAGGGTGTGGAGTTTGCCTAGAAGAGAGGGATAGATAAGGAGTGTTATTGAGATCTTAAACTTGGAAAGTCAAATGTGAGGTTTTTCTTTTTGCCAGAGTATGTCTTTTGCCTGTGTACACTTGTTTAAGGTTATGTCCTTTGAAGTCCATGAGTATCAGAAGTGATGACCACACAGTCCTGTTCCAGTCATTAATCCCTGGCCAGTGTTCGATTGTCTACCTCATGCTGATTCTTGCACTGAAATACCAACAATTCACTTTATTGACTGCATACTATGTGCTGAGAGTATCATATACATTATCATCTAACCCTCACAGCAAATGTGTGAAATCTGTACTAATAGCCCATTTAACATATCCTGAACCAAACTTGGGAGAGTAACTTGCTGAAGATTATACAGCTCTTAAGGAGCCATTAGCACTATATTGTATCTTAACCATAATGCCAGTGGTTCTCATAATAATTTGAGTTTCAACTAAAATTCTACAAGTGTTTTTCATCATTTTAAATTTGCCAAAGGACTTTCTATTACTCTAAAGGAGAAAACCATCACTTGCCATAAATTTTTGGCAAGTGATAGTTTCCTCATATACTTTTTTCATAACCATAAAAATGAACTTAACTATTAAACATAAAAAAGTCAAAAAAAATTTAATTAGCTGAGTATGGCGGCATGCACTTGTAATCACATCTACTCAGGAGGTTGAGGCAGGAGGATCACTTGAGCACAAGAAGTCAAGGCTGCAGTGAGCTATGATTGCACCACTGCACTTCAGCCTTGGTGACAAAGGGAGACCCCATCTCAAAAAAAAAAAAAGCTCCACGTAGCACCAAAATTCATCTTGTCACCACCACTGGTGTTACATGAACCTCATTTTGGGAAACTTGAGTCCTGATTATTCTGATGTGTGTGATGATTTAGGTTAGGCTGAGAACTCCCCCTAAAAGAATGCTGTGAGCTACGCCTATCAATACAAGCTCACGTTTAAAACAAAATCTGTCACTAGGCAACCCTCTCATTTGGGGGCCTCAGCAGTGCATTCGAAGGAACACTTATCCAAACCCACTGGATGGTGGTTTTATTTCCATGATCAAACTGGCTTGCAAGGAAAAGACATTTGAAAACTTGGCCTTTTTGCTATTCACTTAGATTTTTAAAATACCATTTTTTAACAGCATTATTCATAATTGCCAAAAACTAGAAACAACCCAAATCTCCAACAGAAGAATGGATAAACAAAAATTATATCCAAGAATGGATAAAATTATGGTATATTCATGTAATAGAATACTAATCTGCAATAAAAAGAATGAGCCACAGTACAGAGACATGGATGAATCTCGAAAACATGCTGCTCAAATACAGGAGAAAGTTGCAGAAAAGCATACATAAAGCATGACAGATTCAAGAACAGGAAAATTTTATCTATGGTGATAGAATTTGGAATCATGGTTGCCTGTGGGGCCAGGTGTTGACTAGAGAGCTACATGATGGAAACATTCTATATCTAGGTCAGGTGACAGTTACACAGGGGTATACTTCGATCAAAACTCATCAAAATAGGCCGGGTGCGGTGGTGCACGCCTGTAATCCCAGCACTTTGGGTAGCTGAGGCGGGTGGGTCACCTGAGGTCAGGAGTTCAAGACTACCCTGATCAACATGGTGAAACCCTATCTCTACTAAAAATACAAAAATTAGCCAGGTGTGGTCTCAGACACCTATAATCCCAGCTACTCAGGAGGCTGAGGCAGAAGAATTGCTTGAACCCAGGAGGCAGAGGTTGCAGTGAGCTGATCACCCCACTGCACTCCACTCTAGGCAAAAAAACAAAAACCCCAAAAAAAAAAAAAAAAAAAAAAAAAACTGTACACATAAGATCTTCATTTCATTGTATGTAAAATTTGCCTCAATAAAAAAAATTAACACTTTCTTCCAAAATCAGTAAGGAAACATACAGTGACATTGTCTGAGACTTCGTTTTATTAACTAGAATCAAAATTACGATTATTAGTTTCCCATGAGTTAAGAAAAATCCATATATCTCTAACCTAAACAAAACATAATTTCTGTTTTGTGTGTGTTTTGAGATGGACTCTGTCACCCAGGCTAGAGTGCAATGGTGCGATCTCGGCTCACTGCAACCTTCAACCTCCCAGGTTCAAGTGATTCTCCTGCCTCAGCCTCCTGAGTAGCTGAGATTACAAGCACCCGCCACCACAACCGGCTAATTTTTGTATTTTAGTAGAGACGGGGTTTTGCCATGCTTGCTAGGCTGCTTCCGAACTCCTGACCTCAGGTGATCTGCCCATCTCAGCCTCCCAAAGTGCCGGGATTACAGACGTGAGCCACCATGCCCAGCCTAGAAAACATAGTTTCTTACACAAAGGTTTTAGAACAAAATGCCTTTGCAGTTCTATACACAAATCCATTTAAAAGCTGACAGCCTACCAAGTTAAGGTTAAACAGAATTCTGGAAAATACACACTTGGAAAGCACAACAGGGGAGTGTCGTTTTGGATGCACTACGATTGTTCAGACTCACGTGTGCTGACAAGAAGCTAAGTTAAGCAGCAACACCCAGGCACCTGTTTCAACTTGTTGCTGAGCGAGAGAGAAGTGTGTTGCCCCTTTTACCTAATGATCCAAAGAGATGTATAAATAAACACCCATCTCAGTGCTTCCCAAGCCACAGGGAAGGAGTGTGGGAGCGAAGCCCCTTCATCAAAGCACCAGAAAGATGTCAGCAGAAAAACAAACAGGTCAGTGAAATCAGAGGCAGAGCAGCTAACTTTTTTTTTTTTTAAATGCTACAAATGCATGGCAGACTTTGAATTCAAAGGAGAACTCTGCAGCAGGTCAAAGGCATCTTTGCTGTAGAGGAAGCAAACAGTCTTTAGTGTGCAACTGGGAAGGGAGTTAGAGGACAGCAAAGATGCAAATGATGTTTAGAATTCCATGGGGCAGCTTCCACCCTGATACACAGCTGCCCTTTGCCGGCCTCTGCCAAGAACTGGACTTGGCCTCAGAGACTATATGCAGCACGGGCTGCCACCCACACAGAGGAACGCTTCTCAGCCGGGACTCATCAGTTCCGCCACTCTTTAATCAGTCTTGTCTTTGGTCTCCAGCCTTATTCATTCTCGTGATAGCAGTTTGTTGTCCTCCGGTGTGATGGCTTGACTTAACTCTCCGTCTTTATGAATACCCTTATTCAGGACAATCTTTAAAGGCTGCAGACACAAAAAGGAAATTATTAGCAAGCAGATTATGACTTGGATTGTGCCTGTTTTAGTGCCCTTCCCTGTTTTCACGTCAGCAGCTTCGCTGGAAGCAGCTGGCGTGTCCCCGAAGTGGCTGTTTGTGCCTATTGCTGTTGCCTAATTCTAACTTGAAATCGCTAAAAAGCATTTTGTGCTGTCATAATCATTCGCATGAGCTGTAACTAGCTCTTTCATTATTAAAGCCCCATCCAATGGATGGGGGAATGTTGATAAAGGCTTAATGATACGATGAGCTATTTCACCTTCCATTCACATCCCAGCGATTCCAGAGTTGACCAATGCATTGTATTATAAAATAAAACACAACTTATACTGGGTCAAAGGTTTCATTCTGAGGTCAGTGGGAACACATCCACTTCTTCCTTCAGAAATCCCTTAAAACTATTCATTCACTCCCCTAGAAGCCCCCTGAAATGTGCTTTTATTTGCTGGCAATGAAACGTAATGGGTTTTGCTTCCAAGGCCTTGAGGAGCTGCCACCCACTGAGTAATAATCTAATAAAATGACTTCAGGGAAGATGAAACCCCTCTAGGGTCTTTATTTTGGATCTCCAGAGTCAGTGGTTGTGCCAGCACAACCCAGGGCAGCTCTCTCCTTTCCAGGGGTGAGAATGAGCATAGCGAGGTATGTCCAGTTTCCTGGGGACTAGAGGAAAGGACTCAATCCTGTTGGGTTCCAGGTTAGAAATGACAATCGTAAGTGGGGAGCTGGCCATCGTAGAAATGGTCATGTTGTGCTATGAGGAATGCATTTTGAGCCTTCACAGAAACAAAAACCAGGAGGTTCTATCGCTGAATGATTTAAGTGTATGTATATGTGTTTACCAAAAATCACTGCAATTACGCTGGCCACAGTGACCAGCAGTCTCCTTCTTGTCTCTTACTGTGGCCAAAGATAATGGTGTGTTTATTCAGCTTGCAAATGATGAGGTTCTTGCTTTTCATTTCCCTCTCATCTCTGCCTATCCTTTTAATCACTTCTTTGAAAATTAACACTGTTATGGAGAAGGCTGTCAGAGGTGAGGTGGAGTGGTATTGAAATCAGGTCTGTACTATATAACATCCTAATTGGAGAAAAGCTGGTGCTAAACCACCTAAAGCTATAAATATTGTCCTCTGAGGCCACATCACCAAGTGTGGTGATGATATATTATCACTGAGAAATGTATTTGGCTGGCAGAAAAAAAAATCCAAAAACTGAGGCTTCAACAAGACAAGTTGTAAGAGGTTTTGTAATTTTTTTCTCTACCACATAAAGAGATGACCACAGAAAGTCTAATGTCTGTCTTTCTAGTATGGGGTTCTAACAGATGCCCTCATAGACCCAAGCTTTATCCTACTCTGGGTAGGACCCTCATCCTCATGGCTTCCTGACTGGCTGCTGGAGCTCCAACCATCACATCCTCATACCTCAACAAAGAGAAAGAGTTGGGAAAGTGGAGCTTGTCAATTGAGTCAAAACCCCGAAAAGAGCTTTCCTTAAATCCCTGCCCATACATCTCATTGGCCATTCCCATCTATAAGAGACACTTGGAAAAGAAAGTAATCTTTACCAGGTCCTATTGCCACCTCCACTCACATAGGTTCTGCTGGTAAGGAAAATGAGGGGGTGGATAAGAGGAAGGCACTCTCAGTCTCTGCCCAAGATGATAGATGACCTCTGCACTTTCATTTCTTCAGTTCCTATGAATGTATGCTCCAAGCTGGAGACCTGTGTTGGATTATTCCCATGCTTAGGCAGAAGCCGTAGTACCCAGGGCTCCTAGACATGAAAGATAAGTAAAGCTGGATGAAACTTTTCAAGCTCAAGTTGTCCTAGAGGTAGGAGTCCTCAGCAGGTCAGGCTCCATGTCATCGTGTAAAGGTTAACCACGGAAAGCCAGCAACCATCAGCAGTCTGTGGTCAGAAGCCCCACCCTCCTGGTAGCTTCCAGTCTCCATAGGGCAGAGCCATGGGGAGTCCACAGAAATGCAAGAGTCAAGGGGAGAGACACCAGGTGCCACTCCCCACTGCGCCAAAAGCAGCCCACCATGCACTGCTTTCTATATTCCATGTCCATGTGAGATGATTTTAGCAAAAGTTATATAGCTAAAAACAAAAATAATGATAAACCGTGTATGGCCAACAGCTGATCTTAGTAAGCTGCTCTCTAGAGACCTGTGGCTCTGTGTGCTCCTCACTGGCTAGCCAGGTAGGCTCAGGCAGCAGCTGCCTCCCTCGGCCACCCAGATGAGAGTCACTTCGATTCACTGCATGTCTGTGGTGATCTCCCTGCAATGTCTGGGCACTGTGGGGTGATCTGGGGCTGACATGTCTGCCAAAGCCCCCAAGAACTTGTAACATCCCTGAGGCTATACGCACAGATAACAGCTACCAAGTCTGGGTTAAGCTGTCGAGGAAAGCCCAATAGAACAAGAGGGACTCAAGCTAAACTTTGTGTTAACTTTAAGTAAAGGCATCAGGAAATACACAAGAATGGTGAAGTGTGGACTACAGAGAAAAAACAGGGGACCTGAGGACGGGAAGAAAGTTAAGAGGGAGAGACCAAAAAAAAGCAAGTTTCACCGAACAGTTTGGGGTGAAGATGAAAGAAATGTCAGCCCTTTGATCACTAGTAAAAATAATAATAATAACCATTTGCTGAGTATTTGGTAGGATTTAAGATATCAAGGACTATGCTATATGCTTTAACCACATTATCCCATTTAATCTTCATAAGGAACTGGGCATATCCAAGATGGCTGAATAGGAATAGCTCTGGAGTGCAGTTCACAGCAAGAACAATGCAGAGGGTGAGTGGCCACCGCATTTCCAAACACATTTCACTGCCCACAGAACAGGAGATTCCTGGGCTGAAAAGCACCATGAGTT